>APFE031301780.1:4056-18163 GCA_000404065.3 Pinus taeda
TTTCCCTCTTTAAAACAGTAGGATCACTTCCTCTAGCAGAAGACTTTAGCTTCTTGCCAGTTTTGGAAGAGTTCCGGGAACTGCACTAAGCGTTCCAGTGTTGGTGGTCATCCTTAAACCACTGCCCTATTATACCAACATTTCATAGAGCGCATTCAGCCTAGTGCTGCCATGCATTTTTGCACATTTTGTATTACAGCTCTTTTCTTGGACTCATACATAACCCTTCGGATTAAGGGGGGGAATGTTGGACACCTAATCCTAAAGGGTTAGCGTGGAAGCCGAATGGAAAAAGCAGTCCAAGAGACCTTGGGATGTGAATCCCAACGGTCACATAATGTACCATAAATATACATCATTTGTGAATAAAAAATGCAATGCATGATTTATCTTTCCTATTTGTTTTCACTTTCCATGTCTGTTTAACATCCTTTTCCATAAATTTAGTCTCTCAAGCCCGTAAAAGGGTAAAATAATGCAAGAGAGAAGACCATGATTAGTCAACATATACCTTTTTCGTAAATAGTCTAGTTCAATTTGTAAAAGGGGTAAACTTATACTGAATAGACGACGATTCTTTTACTTTTACAAGTTCGAATAGGCAAATGCTTGGCGATATTTTCATGTTTAGGGAGTCTGAAAAGGGCTTAAAGAGACCTCTAGGGTTTCAATTTTTCTTAAATTTTAATGAGTTTGAAAAAGTGATAAAAGTTTACTCGTAATTACTAACTTTCAATTTAATCAACGAGCAGGAAAATATAGAAATAACTCGACATTTTCATGTGCATTTTATGAGCATGAAAAGATAGCAGAAGAAAATCGGTATTTTCATGAGTTTAACGAGTCTTGAAAATAATAACTAAATGGACTCTAAATAGGTTTCATTTTTACACAAGCTTTAAACATAGGACAATTGTGCTTAAGTTAGGTTTCATTTTTACGCAAGCTTGAAACAGAGAAAAATTGTGCTTGAAATAAGTTTATATGGGCCCCAAGCATAACTTGTAGAGGAACATGCCCCCCAAGCTTCATTCTATCCACCTAAGTAGACTTATGGCTACTAATAGGAAGATGAATTGAAGGTTCATTCATGAGATCAGGTGAAAGACTTCAATTAATCAGGGGAGAATTTGTTTCATTTTTTAATGAGCTTGACATAGGAAGAGAACTATTCTCATGGTAGTTGTTTCATTTTTTAACAAGCTTGACACAAGAAAAGGAACTATGCACATAGGGACATGTTTCATTTTTTAACGTGGTTGACATGATAAAAGAACTATCCTCATAAGGCTCGTTTCATTTTTTACTGAGGTTGACACAGTAAGAGCTATCCTCAAAGGGACCTTGATCATGGATTCCATTTAGAAGAAACACATGCCAAGGGACACTACCCGATCATGGCTTCCAAGAGGTCTTCATCAGAAGGAATAATAGTTCTTTGGAAGGAACGCATGTTAAGGGAATCAATGGGGATAAGAAAATCATGTTCAAATGTCTCTATTGAAGGATTCAGCATGTCAATTACTAGATCTGAGTCAAAATAAGTTGAGAAAATAGTGAGAGGATCACTTACATTGGTAACTAAAAACATGGGCCCGTTTGCCACATTATTAACCCATGGTGGGGTATGTACCACTTCCATATAAGGAACATTCAGGGATGTTGAATGACTGGTAGTCGAATCAATATAAATGAACAAAAGTTGATCAGGAAGAATCCCTAAAGGCTCGCTAATGGTTTTGTTAAAATATAATAGATTTTCTATACTAGGAACAAGTTGAGGGGAACCCAAAGCTTGCCAAGTGGTTGAGGATAATATACTAACAAAATCACCTTCATCTAAGTTTGTGTGATACACATTCTTACCATATGCTTTCACAATTATTTGGAAAGGGGTGGAAGAAGGAAGAGGAGGCTCAACCAATCTACTCCAATCAAAGGAAATAACCTTAGTACTTGGAGGGGGTTCCATGGAAACGGGTGAACCCTGGTGCAGAAGAATCTGAAGTAACAAGAAGAACCTGAGTGATATTAATTTCACTTTACGAAGGGAGAATGGGACCGACTGAATGTGGAATCAAGTCGACCACTTGATCAACTAATGGTTCATCAACTTGAGTGATATGTGTTTCACTCTCCAATGGAAGAGTGGTATTGATTTTACTTGGAATTAGATCAATCACTTCATCAATTGATGGTAGGTTGGGAGAAAGTTTACGATAAGAATTTGGAAGTTGTTATTGTGAAACAATAATTTTCCAACATTTTTGAGGCTTCATCCATATGAGGAAAAAGGTAACTGTGTTGAATCCCTTTGCATAACCTACAAGGAAACCTAACTTTACCCTTTTTCTTAGGAACCTATCAATCATTGATCAATGGATCAATATTAAGTTGATAAGAATCTTTAGACCGCACTTCTAACACCTTTGGAATACTAGGACAATCAATAAGAAGGTGGTCACTCTTAAAAAGTTTGCAAGGGAGTTTGAGCTTGTGGTTTATTTTGGATGGTTCCTCAACACTTTCCATACTCAAATTTGGTTGGTTAACATATTTCTTACCTTTCTTATTTTCCTTCTTCCCCCCTTTCTTCTTCTTCTTAGCCACTTGGTTACTATCATCAAGGCTTTTACCAAGTGAAGAAGACATCCTGGGTGAAGAAGGTAAAGGGTTAACCAACGGTTGGTGTTGTTGAGACAAAGAACTTGGTTTAGGTGGTACAGTTTGAGTATGTGGGACTAAATAATTTGAAAAAAACCACACCGGTAAACCTATCATGAATCCAGGAAGTGACAACATAGCCATATAAGGAGGACCAACATTTCCAAAGTTAGGAAAAGGACCATGATTCTCATTAACAAGGATTCCTTGATCAGTAACTTCTAGAATTATTTCCATTAGATTCAACTCAAGTACGTTTTATTAAGAATTTAAATAATATTCACATTCCACAGCGAAGGTCTCTAAAAAGTAAAAACAAGCAAATAACATGTGCTAGTAAATGTAAGGAATCAAACCATGCAAACAACATTTTCATAGTGAAATGACTAGTTGGTGATGCAACACAACGTTGTAGAGATCAATGTGAAAAGTGGCTAAAGATAAAGTGGGAAGAACTAGTTACGATGACAACCTGCTTAATGTACACGATCTAGTGCAAGTAATCTTCACTTATGCCATCTCAAGTAAAGAATATCCTCCAAAAAGGTTCAAGTGAGTCTAATAAATGTTTTTTCTAGGTACAACAGAGACTTCCCCTCCATCGTAACCTTGGGTAATAGCCCTAATATTATGGTCAATAAGGATACCACTTAAAACAATTTAACTTGGGGGGATAGTCATAGATCATACTTACACGCAAGGGCAGAGTAACAAAGCTCAATCCCCTTGAAAGTTCCTCAATATTGTCAATTTGAGGTTTACTTCCAAGTGACTCCCAGGTACCTTTTGACATTGTTTTTAATACATGTAAATCAATCTACCATAACCAATGAAATGGGTTCGATCACTCCACTGGGTCAGACATGATCTCATGCTTAAATGCTTTGTAAGGGGAGTTTTGGGAGTAATAAACAACCTAACATTTAATTGTCAATCTGGCAGTTCGTAAACTTAGAGGCACAACATTGGAAATGATAGAGAAGGACTTCAACAACCTGCACTAGTTAATACAATGACACCACACCATTCTAGAAACTAGATTCACTCAAGAAAAATACTTGTCACAAACTTTGACAAAAAAATTAAAGCATACCTTGAAAATAATGCTAGAAAATGAAATATGTTCCTGTAATTAAGATTCCAATGATTTAAAAAGAACATAAGTGATGATCTTCTATTATACTTAAAAATCAGTGTCCTTTACTAAAGATATCTCATTCCTGTACTAGAGAAAGCACATGCCTGTACCAAAATAAGTCTCGTTCCTTCACTAGAACTTAAAGAAAAGAACTTGAATCAACAAAAACAATTCTGGTAAATAAAGGAAATAAAGCAAATCTTTTGTGACTAAGTATCAGTGTAGTTATGAGACAACAAAATAATCAGACTTTTAGGTACATTTGTCTCTAGTACAAATTTTCCTTCTTGGACTAAATCTGCGTTCCTGCACCGCAACAATGTTCTTGTACTAGAATAGAGTTCCTGTGCTGGAGCAATATTCCTGTACTAAAACGATGTTCCTACACTAGAAGTGTATTCTATTTCTACACTGAATATTTTGACTTAGTATTAGAATTTCGGGTTTCTATACCAGGGTACTGTGTTCCTGTACTAGGGTATCGATTCATGTACCGAGACAGAGATTCCTGTACTAAGAAATCAATATTCTTGTACTGAGCATTGTTGGGACTAAAAAATGACATATTTCCATCCACCTTTTTCTTCACTATTCCTTACATTTCATCATCCCATTAACCTTTTATCATATCATTTTCATACATACATTTGGGTTTCACCTTCTTATTTTCATTTAATTCATTTTTGTATTACAAGTGATTTATGATTAATTATTAGAAAATGTACATATTTTTATATATATCTCAAGAATATGTGAGTTTTGTGATGTGTAGGAAATATGTGAAAGAGACTTATCCATATCTCCTCAACCATATTAAGGAGATAATTATGCAAGCCAATTCCTAAGGAGAAAATCATGGAGGATTTGGTTGGAATATCTTATCCAATTCCTAAGGAGAAAATCATGGAGGATTTGGTTGGCATATCTTATCCAATTCCTAACGAGAAGATCATGGAGGATTTGGTTGGCATATCTTATCCAAGATATGTGAGAGATTTGTGGAGGATTCAAAGGGATCATATTTTGTAATAATGGGAAAGTTGTTGAAAATGCTTGAGAGATTTGTGGGATCATATCTTATAATAATGGGAAATTAGTTGAGAGTGTTTGAGAGAATATTGGATATGTAATTATGAGAAGGTTATCTTCCTCATGTATATAAGAGAGTGCTCTCTCTTCATTTGAATAAGGAAGGAATGAAGAATGAATAATGGAAAGAATGGAGATTAGCTTTAAGAGATGGTTTTGTAATCATGATTTGTAATTTGACTCTTGTAATATAATTTGAGATAGTTTTATTGTTGTGAGCTCACATATGTTGTTTGTCATTCAATTCTTCACATGTTGCATTGCTTTTCCTTTATGCAAGTTCCTACTTTCATAGTTAATGTTTCAATGCCTTCTTAGATTAATTTAATTCCAATAATTTAGATTAAATTAGTTCCACTTAAGTCCTGCATATATAGTGCATGTGTCTCGTAATTCTATGGACCTCGGATTGACAAATTAAATAGTTGGGCAAGTACTACAACATAATTAAACGAGCACATTTTCACCCAACATTTTGGCATCGTTGCCGGGGAGGCACGATGGATTGAAGTTTCGTTTGATTTTTCATCCAAGTGTGTTTAGACATGTTCCTAACTCCGAGGTGTTAAGGCAGTAAGACGTGGGGAACAGCCTACGCATCGCATTCGAGATACTGTAATGGGCTCGACCTCTTATGGATCAAGGCATGTAGGGTGTGTTTACATTTATGCAAGTGTGAATTTCAATTTCTGCAGGTGTGTTTGATTTTCGCAATTGTGAAGAATGTTTGATGAATTCATGGTTCATGGTTATAATTGAAGCATTCGATTACTCAATTAATGAGCAATCCTTGTAAGAGGGTTTAATTGAGAATTGAGTTCAAGATTATTTCAGTGGTCCTTTTGTTTTTAATCCAATTTCTAGTGTGCTGATTTTTTTTTTTTTTAGGATCTCTTTCAACATTATTTAACAATGAGTTTCAACTTGGAACTACTCACTCAGATCCTAGCAGAAGTCGGAATCTCTTCTTCCTTGGAAGAGGAGATCTTGACAAGAATTAAAGGTTCAACTACTCCCCAAGAAACAACCGAAGATTCAACATCTGAAGAATCATGTGTATCTGATGGCGAACAATCATTTGAATAGGAGATTGAGGAAGAAGAACAACAGATCGAAGAAGAACATGAGTTACAACATGATCTGAGTGAGAGAAACTGTTCTTATCAAAGATTTATTGAACAATGGTTCCAGGTAAGTACTAGATTAGATTCATCTTTTTATTTTTTAGTTGATTTGCAGTTACAACAACTAGACTCATTCACTTTCGAATATTTTCA
Source organism: Pinus taeda (assembly GCA_000404065.3). NCBI lineage: Eukaryota > Viridiplantae > Streptophyta > Pinopsida > Pinales > Pinaceae > Pinus > Pinus taeda. Next base: position 10,225 of record APFE031301780.1, read on the forward strand.
TCCATCATGTAAAAAATTGCTACTGGATATATTGTTGTTACTGCTACGTGAATGGCTTCATTGGAAGTTTAACTACACGTAACTAATTTGTAAATTCTAATTAGTATAGAGTAGGTAGGCTTTCAGTTTTAGTTTTTGCTTTCATTTTCAATTTTGCTTTTACCTAGAATAAGTATGCTCTCCTCCTGCATCTTTGTACGATCTCGAGGATCAGAAAATAGGGATTATTTAGACTAATTTCAAGAATAAATAAATGTTTTACAATATGCTTGATCAAAACATCTTTCAATATGCAAATCATTGTGTCCATTTGTTAAAAAAAAAAACTAAATCTAGAGAAAGTTTAGTTTCTTTCTAAATTTTAGTTTTTCATTTAAAAAAAATAATAAAAAAAGGGGCTATTATCACCGTAATTCTCTGCACATTAATTGTAAAAACCGTTTTTTTTCTTCACGTAGTCATCTAAACAAGGTCTCGAAGAACCATGATTTCCTCTTAGACCGTTAGGAATTTAAGCAAACGATTTTTGGGTTATGTAATTTATTCTGTTGTGAAAAAAACCCATGTCTTCGTTTGTCTAGATTTGTCCTGGTTTGATCACAAACTGCTTTTCAAAACTGACGTTTTTAAGGGGTTACGTTCTGAAGATGTTGGCATCCACTCTGAGGCGGTGGGAGTAATTGGGTTTGCACTCTGATAATTCACTCTTGTTTGCTGCATTTTTCTAATTTTGTAATGGAACTACTTCTTCACTATGGGCCATCAACCTCTGCCCTCCCTCGATTTAATATCTATTTTTTAAATAGTTGTTATGAAAGTTGATAGGTTGCAGGCCCGAGAGACCACAACGCACTGCCTCTTGCAGGCCCGAGACTGTCGATTCAGCAACACCATTCTGACGACATTGGCACGCTCGGTGCTGGCAAAACAACGATGGGAGCTTGAGCTCACGAATTTATGCAGTCATTATGTGCATCCAAACTACAACTAAATTACTCACTCACCTCCATTCTTGAATTGTTGGATCACATTGACGCACTTTCTGTCATCAATAACTACAACTTGCCCACGCCATGAAGTGCGGAGGAACCCACAGAATGCTTTTGGTAATGCACATTTGGTGCATGGACAAATGACACCCACAGGTAATACACATCTGCGTTTCTGCGTTTTCACATACGTATGCAATGGGTTTTATATCAGAAGATTTATGGTGAGCATTGAATTCCAATGTACAGTTTTGTTTTTAATTAATAAATAAACACACATCAATTAATTTTTTTTTTTTAATTTGTTATTTAAAAAAAAAAAAAAAAAACATTTCATATATTTTCTTTTTTGTTTCATTCAACACCAAACATACATGCTAAACTAAAATTTTCATTTTAATTTTGTTCAAACATACAAATAACAATTTGTTGTTTTAAAAAAAAAAAAAATTGCCCTCGTTCATTCATAAACTCACTACTTGTTCCCTAAGAAATACAATGCCTTTTCAAATGTTTTAAATCACTTTTCCTGCAAACCAATAACAAACGTTTATAAAAAGTATTGCACAATCAATGAGTACATTGCATGGGGACATGCAACATTTCTAGTTGGGAGGAAATCAAAGTATGTTGGATTTTTTTTGTGAATTTATGGGCAAGAGTTAGGATGCATATACTAACAAGTGAAATGAGATTGGTGTTATGTGTAGGTCAATGAGAAGCTTATACAGAAAGCTCAACATTACAATGCGACACCCTTTTCATCCATAATTAGTGTAACTTCGAAAAATAATTAAAAAAAAATGGACATTTCATAAATTCTTGAAAATGAGATAATTTGTTTTTGAGTCACTTCATACAGGAATGATCGATGGAGATGGCACACAAAGGTGACAATTTTTATGCAGGAATGGTCCTAAGTTTTTCAGAGTGAAGACAATCTAATGCAAAAGTGATTTTTCGAAATCACAATGAAACATGCATCATTGGACGCTTGAAGGAACTAATTCTTCACTGCACATATCATGACATTTTCCACTCCACAAAAATCCTTTTGCGTCCTGATTACTCCCTCTTTTTTTCCAAACGCCTAGACCATCCTTGTGTTGCAGCCCATCTTCCATTTCCTTATCTTTCACGACTTCATACATGCCTATTTTTCTGAATCACATACATCCCTTTATCCTTTTCAGTTTATTTTTGCCTTCTAGTTTTCCTTCTGAATAAAACTCATTCCCTTTCCATGATTACATTGCCTTGATTTCCTAGCCATGCTGATCCACACTAGTTGTCCATGGGTTCTTTCCATTTATAGTCCTACCAAATCTTTTTGTACAAACTCGCGTTGACTGATGTGGGATTCCTTAAGGCCCACCTTTCAACAAGTCTTGCCCCATTGACATCAGCACCTTATCTGGGAAATAGACTAGACTTCCTTTGAGTACCTAGAGGCTTGCATGCCTTAATGGCAAGTTCTCTCGCTGACGATCATGGGAATACATCAATGTCCCTTGATCTTCAGATCTTGCAAGTGGCTCGACCTCGACACATCCATTCACACTTCGCAAGATGTACTCCAGTACCTTGGCACTCATTGACATCAATGGTGAGTTGCCTCGCATTGGTTAACGGCATACATCAATGGTCGGTAATCCAATGATCTCTATTCATGCTCGACATCGACACATTCATTCGCATGTTTAGAATTGTACCATCGGGTTTGTAGCGGGTGAAGACTATACACTTTTTCACGACTCCCTCAGCAGTTACAGCAGCATGCATTCTGATCTATGAGAGTACCACAGTTCCACTTTCAACATTTATCTTTTCCATGATTCAGCATCAGCAGTTCAGATTCCTTCATTTCCCAGGATCTAGTAACAACAACATTAGTCACATTTTCCTGATTCAACAGCAGCAGCAGCTACATTCCTATTGCATAGTTCATCATTCTTGGGTAAGTAGAGGTATGTTGTTTTCTAGTATTTAATCATGCAATTCCTTATATGCTAACTTGAATATTTTGGAAAATTCCCTCACCATGCTACATTTCCTTTCATGAGCCATGTCAAGTTGCATGAGGACATGCAACCAATTCAGTTGAGGGGGGGAGAACTACATTCACTACATATTCACTTCCATGATTCCATTTATTCACCACACTACATATTCACTTCCATGATTCTATTTCTTCACCACTATCACTCCATTTACCATTCACCAACATTTATTTCCCAATGATACTTTGTTGCAATTTGCTTCATAAGCAATATTGACATGCTTCATTAATATTACAAAAGGGATTTCTTATGCACATTATGATTTCTAGTGAGTGTTTACATTATTATTGAAGAAAAGAGAACAGAAAACGAAATGAATGTTGTTAACACAAGAACCAACATTCTTTGTATTCATGGTTGTCACACAAGAACCAACCATAAGAAAATGTAAGTTGTTACTCATGTCTTTCACATATCCTGGAAACATTCATTATTAAAAGAGATCATCATGTAAAGCCAAAGTTCAAGATGCCAAATGTTCTTAAAGAGACCCATGCATAGTTGCATGAGGACATGCAACAAGTTCAGTTGGGGAGGATGTTGGGACTCATAAATGTCATATTTTCATCCACCTTTTTCTTCACTATTCCTTACATTTCATCATCCCATTAACCTTTTATCATATCATTTTCATACATACATTTGGGTTTCACCTTCTTATTTTCGATTTTATTCATTTTTCTATTACAAGTGAATTTATGATTAATTATTAGAAAATGTACATATTTTTATATATATCTCAAGAATATGTGAGTTTTGTGATGTGTAGGAAATATGTGAAAGAGACTTATCCATATCTCCTCCACCATATTAAGGAGATAATTATGCAAGCCAATTCCTAAGGAGAAAATCATGGAGGATTTGGTTGGCATATCTTATCCAATTCCTAAGGAGAAAATCATGGAGGATTTGGTTGGCATATCTTATCCAATTCCTAAGGAGAAGATCATGGAGGATTTGGTTAGCATATCTTATCCAAGATATGTGAGAGATTTGTGGAGGATTCAAAGGGATCATATTTTGTAATAATGGGAAAGTTGTTGAAAATGCTTGAGAGATTTGTGGGATCATATATTGTAATACTGGGAAATTAGTTGAGAGTGTTTGAGAGAATATTGGATATGTAATTATGAGAAGGTTATCTTCCTCATGTATATAAGAGAGTGTTCTCTTCATTTGAATAAGGAATGAATGATGAATGAATAATGGAAGAATGGAGATTAGCTTTAAGAGATAGTTTTGTAATCATGATTTGTAATTTGACTCTTGTAATATAATTTGAGATAGTTTTATTGTTGTGAACTCACATATGTTGTTTGTCATTCAATTATTCACATGTTGCATTGCTTTTCCTTTATGCAATTACCTGCTTTCATAGTTAATGTTTCAATGCCTTCTTAGATTAATTTAATTCCAGTAATTTAGATTAAATTAGTTCCACTTCAGTCCTGCATATATAGTGCATGTGTCTCGTAAGTCTACGGACCTTGGATTGACAAATTAAATAGTTCGGCAAGTACTACAACAGAATTAAACGAGCACATTTCCACCCAACAAGCATTTTGGCTTTCATACAAGAATTTTGGGTTCTTGTACCAAGGTACTCTATTCCTGTACCAGGCTATCAATTCCTATACCGAGACATAGATTCCTTTACTATGAAATCAGTATTCCTATACTGAGCTTCCAAACCACTTGCATAAAATGTAAATTGTGCTAACTAGAAACTAATTTTCAAGGCAAACCAGAGCAGAGGAAATAATCACATATAATCGAAAGACTCCTTATCTAATCATTCATTCGAAATTGAAAAGAACTTCAAAAGTGAAAGGAAATCTCTACTGCAACATAAATATTTTTCATGTTAAAATGATCATCTACTCTAAATTCAAAGCATCCCTTCTTTCCTAGATGACTATCATGATATTAACCATATCTACACTTTTACCGAATAAAGGTTTCAGTTCAAAGGTTCCTTCACTAAATTCCAGTCTTAAACTGAATTATTCCCACAAGAAAATAAGCATAGTCACAAATCCTCGTAATGTGGACAACACTTCATTAATGCTCACAGAAATGTAAATAAATTAACACCAAGTTAAAGAAAATGCACTTGCATACTCAGAAATGAAATGCACTTGCATAAAGAAAATAGACACACTTGCAGAAATAAACACTCGTGCAGAAGCAACCCTCACTTGCATAATTAAAACACGCTGGTGCAAGTAAACTGACACACACCCTTTGCAGAAAGAAAACTACACATCAAAGGAAAGAAATGCTACCACAATCTTCAATAAATGAACACACCCACACCTTCACACCTCAAATTCGAGTCACATGGTTTGTGAAGAAGACAAAGATCTATTAGCTACATAAAAAGATGAAATACTTCTTGGTCCAATGCTACATAAGGAAATATATATAACACACCTTATGAAAGAGGGAGAATGGGTTGGGTTGGTTGGGCCCTAGCCAACCAGTTTGTTTCCCTTTACGAAAGCTTGGAAATAAAATACACAAACAACTCATTCACATAAGATTTAAACTCAGAAATTGATAAACTGGCATAACTCAGATTAGCTTGAATGTTTGTTGCAATTATACATCAAAGCTTCGAATCTAGCCTCCAAATGATCATAGGGAAGGGGGAATATCCCCCTAAACTTGATCCAACAACATAGAAGTGTGATAACTGGTTTTTTCCTCCTCTACAGAGTTGTGGTTTGGTTTTTATATAATTTACAATTACATGATAGGCTTTGAACAAGCCTAACCGTTGCAAACAAGGTAAGGGATTGAATCCAAACTAATTCCCATTAATAGGAGACTAGAACAAACATTATCCCATTGAGAAAATGCAGATATGATACGAATTTTCCATTTCTGGGCAGATTCTGGAATTCTAGAAAAAATGGTATTTTTAACAAATTGCCTCCAAAGAACACTTTGTATCTTCTTAACCATTACAAATCTGGGAAAGTTGTTTGGAGGAAACCTAATTTGTTATGTTTAAAACAATAGCCTTTCTCATAATTTTCTGGTTCAACTCCATTGCCTCGGAAATCGTGCCTGAAGTTGACTATTTGGATACTTTTGCAAATTTGAGATCCTAAAATTCTGGAAAAACAATCTTTTTTTATAAAACTGCCTCAAAGACCCTCATGTAACTTTTATACCATTGCAAATCTTCAGAAACTATTTTGGTTTTAGATAATTTGTTATACTAGTAAAAAATCAATTTTCTTGGATTTTCGAGATTCACCTCATGCTGCACACAAATCAAGGTAAAATTTGGCAGTTTGGAAATTGTGTGGATTTTGAGCAGATTAGTTGATTTTCTTCTAGATACCCACACGCATGACTTGGGTGCAATCCAAATCATGGGAAGGTGTTAGAACATCATTGTTAACAAAAACCTTCCTCGATTTTCCCCGGAAGCGTGACGAGATGTCGAAGCTCCAAATTGGTGGCTCTCTAGTGCAGGAATGTTGTTCCTTAGTGTAGGAACAAGTCAATGAAAGATATGTGCACCTCTGACTATAAAAAAGGATCCAAAATAATTACAGATGCATGTTTATACTACTAGCTAGCATTTTCCTTAGTGGAAAGCTTGAATGATGAAGTAGCTGACATATACCTCCATTTTGGTGCAGGATCTTTATGGAGTGCAGGACTTGCATTAACAACATTAAAGGACATAAAACCTAAGAAATGCATATAGAGAAGGTATAAAATGCAAACCAAAAGTAAAACTTCTCTATTGCATCAAATAATGTATAAGAAACATAAAGGTTCATAAACTAGTAAAACAAGGGAATAAGTGAGGCATCAAATGAAAAAAAAAAGATGCATTAATACAACAATTCTGGGGCCTAACATCCTCCCATATCAATCATATTGCATGTCCTCATGCAAGAAAATCAACTGCCATATTGATGTTCCCTTGAAAAAAACCAAATTTGAAACATAAATGTTCCTGCACTCATAATGTTGTTCCTTGCTAGATTTCACTGTTCTGAGAGAAAAATTCTTTTTGGTCCATCTTTATTAATTAAGACTTATCAAAAGAAAATAAAATTTGAGGGATACCATAGGAATGCTAACGATTTAATTACTGCAAGAATAGTGTTATCATGAAATAGTCAACAATCAAAACTTCCTCAAAGCATCTCAAGAGCAATCTTAGTCAGTAGGCCTTCACTTTCAATAGCCTCATTATTATAAATAAAAGTGACATTATTTGGAAGCCAAGGCATTAAAATGGATGGAAATAGGCAAAAAATAAATATGAAAAAATGATACCTTCCTAGGATGACCATCTTACCATTACCCAAGCATATAGCTGAAGCTCCTCTTGTTCAAGCAAAGTGAATCACCTACACTAAGGGTCCCACATCCTTGAAAACCTTCATATTTATGAAAGATAAAACTCCAAAGCACATTACTAAAAGTATCTTAAATCCATTGTTATATAGATATGATATCGAGTTTAGGGAAAGACGAAAACAACCAGGTAAATCATAGTGTAAAATTAACTTTAATACCACAAGCATGGCCCCGCTGCCAGCAGACGTCTAAAGCCTCGACAGGGATGCCTTTTAACCCGACGAAATGCTTGTGTCCCATCTATTAGATATAACTTCAGAGTCAATTGAAAGAATTTACAATTTTTTAGAAGTTAATTGAAGACCATTGTCTTGGCTTGGTAACCAACTAACAACATTTCCATTCACAAGAACTAACAATAATGAACAAGTCGACTTGTACTGACACCTCTTATCTTCCAACTTTTCAATTGAAAGCCATTACCCTCGATCGGTGACCAGTAGCGGTAATGTCTTTCTCGTTAGGACCCATGACCATGGTAGGTCGGCTCGTAATGAGGCC
>APFE031301783.1:0-13159 GCA_000404065.3 Pinus taeda
TCATAAAATTTCGGAAATCATGCACTCTCACCTACAACCATTTTGTTTATATCTCATGATCCGTGCATCACAACAATCTAATTTTTGGATCATAAAGACATTAATATATTATAAATTTACTTGCCACATTTCAACAAAAGCTGGTTTGTAGTTTTTGAAAAAATAGTTAATGAAGGTTGTTGTCATTCATATCATATTTTGCTGCAACTTCATTGTTATGCCTTCATCAAGATTGCTAAAATTGAATATTCATTAAGTGAGGAAGAATTCATTTGTTCTATCCATTTCATGATCTGAGATGAACATATTTTTTTATTGCTTGGTTAACACATGGGTTTTTGTCTTTGGGTTGCATGAAGACATGCAATATATTCAGTTTTCATTGCATGAGGACATGCAACATATTGAGTGTGGGGGTATGTTGGGCCGTTAATATGCCATTACTATTATCACTTTTGAACACTTATCCCGCCCATTTCCACTATTCTTCATCATATCATTTGTTATAATTTATCATTTAAATCCATTTTATAAATGATTTATGATTTTATGGATGAACATTATTTATTCTCCTTTATTTCTAATAAATTGATGATTATGAATTATTTTATCAATGATAGTTCTAATAAGTGGTTATAACATTATTCACCATCTTTAGCCTCCAAAGTAACTTTCAGATTGAAGATTTGATTTTTAAAAATGCCAACTCAGAAATTCGTTGGAATAATGAGTGACAGTTTTGCGGTTGAGATTTGGAGCAAATGAAGACAAATCTCAGAAATCTGAAACATGAGTTTTGGCTAGAACGGGCCCAATTAACTTTATGAGAGAACGGTTTGCCAAAATTTGGCTTTTACTAAGAGAAACGTTGGGTTCTTTGAGCACGATTTTCTCAGATTTGTTGTTGCGGCCGTCCTCCAAATCTCAGCTTCAAAGCCAAATTCGTCTTGCTTTTGTTGAGAGATGAAAGGAAATATATTTTCCTGTTGATCAACTGGTTAGAATCAATCCAATTTTGTAAAAGAAATCATGTTGTACTTATCTTTATTGTAACTTCTCTCTGATCTCTCTATTTAAATGAAAACAGAGATCAGAGAGGAGGAAGACTTCAGGATGACTTCAAGATGATTTTTGGGGGATGAAAAATGATGAAGAATGATGGTTGATTATTCATGATAGGATAGGGATTGTTGCATGCTGTAATTATCAAGCATTTTTTGTTGTAATGATTCCACAATTTGCTGATTAATACATGATTTGGGAGTTGCTGTTCATTTTGTTCATCTGAAGTAACCCAGCAGCATCCGCTGGCGGCTAAGGGCCCAGCCTCTGGTGGAGTACGCTGCTGCTACTACTGTATATTATATTCTTTCATTTTATGCATGGTTTGCTTATCCATTTTATTTGGTAATCTGGTATGTTATATTATTTTACATCACAGATCAGTCACGTAATCTCATTTTCTGAGATAGACACATCATATCGATTTTCCAACGCATTGTTGTTTCTTTAAGTGCTGATATAAATGGCTTTTACAGGATATCGTTGCTATTCAATTATGGAGTGCCTATGTTGTAACATTTGACCATTGGTATTATTTTCATCTTAGAAATTATATTTCCTTGCGATTGTTGAATCTATGAACGTTGTTGTTCCATTACAAAACATAGTCGTATTCTTTATAACTAAGACTGATAATTGGATTACCATATCAGATTACTATTAAGGTGTGTTGTGTGTATTTATATTTGACTTTCCAGCATTGTTTCATACTCCATCATTAATCAATGATGTTCTATTTCCTTGTGTTGTTCGATTTATTCTTAGAGTAAAGATTGCTATTAATTTGGCTTTGTTGTTGTTCATTTCCTTTAATTCTAGTTTGTTGTTCTGTTTACGGCCGTTCCATTTTAAACTTGTTGTTCCATTTCCTATTTGTTGTTCTATTTTACTTTCTGCCGTTCCATTTACTTGCATTTACTGCTTTGTTGTGAGAGAAGGTCTAAGGCTGTAGTGCGCCTCAGCAGTCGCTGCCTAGCTCCCAGACCTATGGTCCATGCTCTAATTTCCTTTCCATCTGTTTCTAGAGGGATGGGTTATCGCTTCCGCACCCTTGACTGATATGTTTCCTTGTGTGATTTTATCCTTTTGAAGCAATTTAGTCATAGTTTAGCATCCGTTTACTCTTGTGTTCTCTAAACGCTGTACTACTAAGCATTAATCTTGAGTAAATAGCCTCCTCAGATTGAGTACACTCTTGAAATAAAAATTCGTCCCTGGGTTGATAATTAATGTGAGGTAATTAGGAGTTTAAAAGACACCTTTTTATCGCTCCACAGGTAGCATCAATGTTGTGCATTTCCTTTGAGTTGCTTCAACATTTATATTTGGATCCTCCTTTCTTCTCAATGTGAGTCTCTTCTCTTTGTTATTAAAATACAGAGATTTTAGTTCATATTGCAAGGTATCCTCAAGAGCCTATGAAGAGTGGTGTGTCCTCCAAGAGTGCTACAACTCTTTCCTTTCACCTAAAATCATTATCCCTAAAATATCATTCCCTTTTCCATCGTTCTCAATGAGCATGGAATTGGTGTGGTCTAACCTTTGTTGCACAATTTTCCTCTTTACTAGGACCATCGTACATTGGCAAGTTAACAACCACTTACATCGATTACCAACTGTAGTGGAGGAGTTTCGGTATGACTAAATTCCCATGTGACAATGTAACAGAATTGGTGAAAATTCCATGTAATAAAAGTTAACAAAGGAAAAATAATAACCTTAGTTGATGGTACACTTATCCCAAGCTAAATGTTCGAAAACAGTGTAGTGATGGGGGTCAATAGTGGTTGTCTAATGGCGAAGGAAATTGGCAAAGGAAATGGAAAGGGCTTTGGAAAGGAAAAGTGGCATTTTGACACATTTATTTATGAAAATAATGGAAATGAGGAGAAAAGGGAGATTAAAGGTCACAGGTTTCATGTGTGGACGAAAATGAAGGAAAATAATGGAAAACGAAGAAAATTGAGGCATCATTAATAAAAAGGCTTGTGAAGATCACTTCACAAACTTTTGTGAGTTCAATTTTAGAGATCTCCCTCTATTCTCTCTCTTATACTCTTGGACACCTAGAGTTTTATTGGACCACTCTTGTATGAGTGTGGAATACTTGGAGTTTTGGAGGAAGAATGAAAAGGAAGAGTAGGAAATCACAAGAGGAGATTGGGATATGAAGCTACAATGAGTATCTCTTGTAGGTGTTGAGTTTCATGTATGTTTTCCTCACTCGGTTTGGCATGCATATCATATGCATGTGATTTATTGGTCATGATATGTCATTGGCATTAAGGTTTTCCTAGATTGACCATGGATTTTCTTGGCCTTGCCATTTCCTAGATAACCATGGTGTTGTGGGTTCATTTCCTTTCTTTTTGATTGGTTCTCATGTTTCCTTTAACTTGGTTTGAGTTACTAGTTCCTTGAGCCTTTGTTGGATAAACCCTCTAGAGTGTTGTAACAACCCATGGTGAGTTACTTGTCCTGGAGCCTTGGTTGGACAAATGCCCTCGAGCCCTTGGTGGGTTGAGTTACTAGTCTTGGAGCCTTGGTTGGACATGTTAGTGCCTATCAGTCCAACTACTCACGAATGATCAAATATGCTATTACAAAGCTTTTGTTAGGGCCTTAGAGTCAAATTTTTATGATTTCATTAGGTTTTCAAAATAAAATTTTTGTCACTCACTAGTGTGTCTAGGTAAATTGTTGGTCCTTCCAAAATTTTCATGTTCCTGTCATTGCCATGACTCAGTTGGATGTGCCATCATTGAAATTTTTCCATCATCATCTTAATCATATCATCATGGTCCTCATTAAGCTCAGTGTCACCATTAGGCCATTGAGGTCAAAGTCATAAAAAATTGTCATCTCATTCATAAATCCTCACAACTGCTACATTTTCATTTCAAGGCTCCAAATATCTTTGTAGTTATTTATTCCATTGTATTGAAGTTGTGTTGCAACAAATATAGGTTGGAGGTCTCTCATGAAGCTCAATAATATCTTAGTTCTCTTAACTATTATTGCAATGCTTCATTTACCTCTCCTAGGGTTTTGAAAATAGTCTTCTAGATTTCATGATTTCCATGGTGAATTGTTGCTAAATTGTGTCCTACTATTTATACACATATTTCTATCCTAATTACACCTTCCTGAACACCCTCCATCAAACCCATCTTCAAATTCTATCATTTGCACCTAAACCATAGATAAATCACACTTTCTAAACCATTGGAGTGAGTTTCTCTTGTTTGAAACCCTTCCCCTCACCCAAATTCTAAATTTCCACTTTCCTTAGTTCCCTAACCTCCCTACCCATCCCCCCAAATTTTCCTAGAATTTTTCCATTTCCCTATCCCTTTCATTTCCCTAAATTTCCTTAGAGCTATCAAAATCCCCTCTTTTCCCAAAACTAAACCATAATTATTCCTCCTAGTTAGCTAGGGTTTCACATTGGATAAAGGGGCCACACAAACTGAAAATAAAAAGTACAATAATTTTGCAGATGTCTCAAGAGTTGAGTCATCTAACATCGAACATATCAGTGCCTCACAAATTGATGAAGAGGTTATTTTAAGCACATAGGGACGATTTTTCTTCAAAGTGTGTTTCTAATGAAATGGAGATGAACTTGAAAAAAGTGGAAGAGGTTTTTTTCAAAAGTATACCAAGTAAAAACAACCTCATTTATGTCATACACAAGTATCATATATTGGGATATATTCAACGTTCTTGCAGAGCTATGTCAGAAAATAAAAAAAATTTGAAGTTAATTTCCTGGTTTAGCCATGATTGTTTTCCAAGGATTACGAGAAACAAAAAATGAATTTCCAAAAAATTAGAGAGGTTTTTCCTTCAAATAATACTTATATAAAAAATCCTCTCTTATTTTTCTAAACATATTTATAGTTAGAGAGATATATCTCCATCTTTGAGCCATATTTTTGTAGAAAACCCTGAAATTTTTGACACAGTGCTCTAAGCGCAGTGCCTTCGTGCCGCGCTTTTTCTCAGCCATTCATATGCAAAAACCTTTATATTATTGGATAGATAATAACCCCTAAATATCAGATATCTACTTTTTCAAGCTTGTTAGTAGACAGATCGGGAGAAAATGCTCAGAAATAGGTCAAAAAATCACTTTCTGCCACTATTTTGAAGGAGGCGCTGTGTTTTTGGAGTGACCATGGGAAAATTAGTTTTTTTCCTAGCTGGAGTGTTCAAATCACTTTCTTGAGTAGTCAAATGATAACTAGACAATTGAAACGTTCTAATAAACTATCAAGTTCTCAATTTAGAGCACGGGAAGGCCTCCAAACTCCTTTTGCAAGATGGCACTACACTTATGCATGAGTGTGTTGTGTTTCTGCTTGAATGTGCTGCGCTTTTTCCTATAGCTGTCTTTCTCACCATGTCTTTGAAAAATCTTTGCTTGATGATGTAATCTTAGTATTTTAAAGCCTTGATGATGTAATTATGAAATAAATTAGCATGATTGGCTGTTTTGATGATCAATTAGGCCTCATAAATTGAGAAAAACTCAAATGAAAGTCAAAGAGGGGAGTTTGTTTTTTACCTTCTCACTCTCACTTGTCAGTTGAGAGATTCTTGGAAACTATTCTACCACTTAGCGATTCAACCCCTAATGGTGGGGAAACTATTTGTTGGAGCCTATATATGTCATTTCTCATTTAGAGAGAATGGTTGGACTTTATAGGAGAGGACTTGTATCTTATGCTTTCACATAGTTAATCGAGGGGCAGTTGCAACTATTTTTTAGGAATACATGAGGAGTGAGTTTATGATGTTGTTTTTTTTCTATATTAGTTCCTTATGAATGAATCCATCTCTCTTAACATGTTTTTCTTTCGTCACGTGATTTTCCTTACATTTATATAGGCATAAGTATTTACATTCAAAGCTTTGTTTGTGTGGAAAATCACGTTTGTGTATTTCTTCTTCTAGATTAATGAATTCATAGTAATACATGCTCATTATAACCTTCTAGGATTTTCAAACCGTACACTACATTGACCAAACTCTTAAATCCATCACAAGATACTGCTATCTTGCTCCTCTTTATGCCTCCTACTACACACTTTGAGGCCTTGACCTGATTTATTTTCCTCATCCCTAGTCGAGCAACCAAAAAACCCTAGCTTTGCAAAAAATCAACTAAAACTTTTACATCTACCCTCAAATCGATTTCTATTCCAGTCATTAACTCAGAAATTGTTAGAGAGATCCCTCTCTAGTTTAGCAAGTATAGTTGTTGAACAGCAAGAGGTTTGAAGTTATCTCTTTCGATCTCCTCCTCCTCCTAGGACATTGTAGGGGATGACATTTTGGTGTCGTGGCTGGGGAACAAAAGATCACATCTTCCCTCAGAAAGGATTACAAGGTTCAAATATGATTGTTGATGGTGAAATGTGATCAGACATAAGAAATGTTTTGCATTTTTCACCTGGCGACTCCAGTGCCAAAGAATCCAAAGGTTTAGAGTTTTCATGGTGACTCCATTTTTCAAAAACTTGTAGTTTAAAGAACTTATTGGTGACTTGATTGTTTTCAAGATGGATTCAACTGCTTGAAGGTATGCTCCTATGAATCGAGGTCATATTCCTAGTTCTATGAACCATATTCCTTATATAGGTTGGCAAATAGGGCTACCACAGTTTAATGGTCACGATGGAGAATATGCTAGTTTCCATTTGGTCAAATTTCATTTTGATATTCACAAATTAAAGGCTAAGCTTCCTGAAGATTGCCTGATGAAGATATTCATGGCTAGCTTGGAGGAAATAGTGAGAAAATGGTACCAGAGTTTACCGTCTGCTATTTTATATTCTCTAAATGATTTTGATTCAGTTTTATTTCAACATTATTAAAGCTACAATTTTTCCTTATCAATGATGGATAGATGTTATGAAATTTCTAAAAAATTCATTAAATTTCTAAAAATTTCATTAAATTTCTTGAAAATTAGTATGGAGATGAAGAATGTATGGAAGAAGAAATATTATAAGCCCTTTATGACTTTTTCTCGCAACAAGAATCAACAACTTCCTCCATGGATGAAACAGATTGGGATGAAATTAGAGAAAGACCTACTCCTGATTTTCAAAATGAAAATCACCATGCCAATGTTGATTTCTATAAAACTCAATGTTCTCCTCTGTGTGAAGATGAAATAGACCAGCTCCTGAAAAAGCATGCTACAACCCATGTTAAGGTAGGTTTGCAGTGTTCACATAGTCAAGAATGTGTGAGTGAAATTTCTTCCATTATTGGAAATTAAATCTGGGTTTAAATGATGACAGTCATAAGACTCATGAAACTATACAGGAAGTTGTTGTGAGTAAGCCAATTTTTTGTCTAGATTTTCTAAAAGGAGATAAACTAACATGGATTTTTTTATTTCATGAAGAGGATAGGGCTGACATGTTTAATAATATTGAAGAATGTTTTCTTTTCAAGGATAATTTAGGCTATGAATTAGAAGAGTATGAGTTAGAGATAGACATTATGCCAGAGATAGAATCAGAGTTTATCATGTTTGAGGAATTTACAACCAACACTTAAGTAGCAAAAAATCATACTTCCCTATGCCTTCCTATGGATCAACAACCATGTATTCTTTCATATTAAAATGAAAGGAATACCTGTATTTTTGTTGGATTTCAAGGCAATGTAAAATTTCAGATTTTGAAAGATCCTTACATTGATTCGCAACAATCAATATTGTTGGCATTATGATACAGGTGTTGTCCTTGATGGAAACTCAATCAGATGACAGATCATAGTACAACAGGTCAAGAGAGAGGTATCCTCAAGTTAACCTTGATGAAAGTGTGTATAGACATGGGTGAGTAGAACAAAAGGTGTGTATATGTTCACACGCAGGTTCACAGAAGGAAAGGTGCATGCATGTTGGAAAACCATGTTTTGGTCTGTGGTATTTGGTCCATGGTATTTTGATATTGGTCCATGGTATTTGGCCTGAAGTGTTGACCCTAGGTATTGGCTCCAAGGTATTGGTTTGACATGGTTTTGGACCATGGTATTGAGAGAGGCCTAAACCTATATAAGGGGAAGATCATTAGGCCAAGAGGTGCAAGTGTGTAAGTGATGAATATCTGATGAAGTGTGACATCTAATATGTTGGTTATGGGTTTGTGATGCTTTGATTGATCTGAATCAAGGATGCACCTATGCGGTTGATGATGGATGATGGATCGAGATCTTAAGGCTTGGAATTTTTTATAATTATATGGTTTGATCATGGATAGACTAGAACTAAATTATTAACACATGTTTATTCTGTAGATATTATGTTCTGGTTATAATTGATGTTTGGAATAGCTGCAAAGTTATAAGCTAGAATTTGTAGACCTTTACGTGGGGTTGCTTTGGTAAAAGCGTGTATACACGTAAATTAGGTTCAATAGAGTAGCATATATAGTATGAAGTATGATATTTTGAAGTTGCAGTTGGATCTGGTTGTCATTGCAGAGTTATGTTGTTTGTTTTGTGTTCTGGTGACTGTGTTGTTGACAGGGTTTCATTGTTTCAGTATTGAGTGATCCAAAGATCGATGATGCAGGTGTAGTTGATGGATGTATTGCAGTGGTGATTTATTTTGTGCTTCAATGTTGTTGATGGGTCCAATATGAAAATGGGGTGAAACGTGGCCTTCATATTATGGTTTTGTGCTTCAAGAGTATCCAGTATGAAAATTTATGAAACGTGGTCCCTAGAGGAAGAGAGAAGATTGTAGCCTTCTATAGGCTGGCGCATACGTACTGGTAAACCCATTGGTCAGTATAAGAGCTAGGGGGTTGGAGCTCCCTTCCCGAAGCAGCTGGAAAATGAGTGAAGGTTGGAGCCTTAAGTAGGTGGCGCCTACGTACTAGTAAATAGATCGGCTAGTACAAGAGCTAAGGAGGTTGTAGCTCCCTTCTATGAGAAGATGGAGAACAAGAGAAGGTTGTAGCCTTCTGTAGGTAGAAGCCTACATACTGGTATAAGAATACACCAGTACAAAAATATTGTAAGAAGAAGTTTCTAATTAAAAAAAGATAAAGACGAATTGCAGCAGGTGGTTTTCACCCACATTGGGTTTCCACCTTATATCATGGTGTTCATGTGTGCTTCTTATGTGTGATGATCTGTTATGTTTTACTGCACCTGTTTACTATTCATATGGTTAATAATGTTATGATGCATTCATTGAAGATCAACTAACTGAATCATAAGTCTACTAGATATATGTTAGATTCATTAATCATAGTTGTGTATATACGCAGGCATCCTTAACTGAAGTAGCCTATATGAATTCGAGTATGAAAATGAAAAATTATTTGATTTGATAACACTGATTTATTCACTCCCCCTCTCAGTATTCTTTCCAACAATTGGAGTCAAAGTAGGTCCTCTGGTAGAAGCTTTATCGCTTGAAGGAGATCCGTACAACAATGGCAAAGAAAATGCGTCAGAAGAAGAAGATAGCTCAAAGGAATAATGAAAACCTACCATTGAGTGAAAGAAAGTTTTTAGATTTTGAATCACCTCAAATTGAAGATGAAAAAGAAAATGAAACATCAGATAAAATCATAGATCAATAATATCTACCTAGAAAAGGGAGAGTGCCCTCAAAGAAGAAATTATCACCTTAAAAGCTCAGTTGGAATCTGCCTTTAGAGTTCGTCAAATGCTGTATGAGCTAAATGAAGAACAAGAAAACGAGATTCTCAAACTAAGGCAACAAATGAAAGAAGGAATAAGCTTTGAAGAAGCAATGTCTGGAAAAAGAAGAACAACATTAGGTTGAGGTAAATATCTTGAAAGGTAAATTAGAAGAAAAGGATAAACTATTAAGATTTCAAGACAGTAGCAAGATTTCGAATGATATTCTTAGTAGTCAAAGGTCACCTACTATCAAAATTGGTCTTGTTTTTTATGAGTTTGTTGAAGGTGAATCTAACTCACAAGGTGAGGCAAGGAACTCTAATGAGAAATCTAAAATGCTCAATAAGGAGATGAGAAGACAACCCCAGCCAAGGAAAGTAATTCCTCAAAGAATATCTTTTGCTCCTAACTGTGGAAGTGATATATGATTATTTCCTCCGATGAATAATGTTGAATGTTATGTATGTCATAATCTTGGACATGTTGCAGCCAGATGCAGAAGTAGTATTGTTCAAGACCATCACACAGAAAGATCACCACATTCCAGGTACTTTAAGGGATATTGTTTCTCTTTCAACATCTTTGGTCACAAAGCTGCTGATTGCTACAGAAGGAATATGAAACATGTAAGATGTTATGCATGTAAAGCTTGGACACATAGCAAAGGAATGCAGGAGAAGATTTTGTGCACCATACCAAAAGGAGAAAACATCATCATAGTCGAAGATATGGAAGAAAAAGGAAGTACAGCTAGAAAGATATGGCTTAGCAGAGTACACAAAAATGATAGACTTAGAGGAAGCTAAAAGTGTGGAACATCATCATTTTAAATCTCATATGCAGGTTTCATTAGGACAAGTCGCATATATATGCGAGTTAGACACTACACAGTCACATGTATGATGTTATGAAGGAAAGAAGCAGTACAGAAGTCTGATATGGTTTAGTCACTTATTTTCTATGTTTGATGATGGATTGGCACAGGGTTAGGGGGAGCACATGCTTCGAATAATGCATTGTTGGAATTATGGTTAGAAGCTTTTGGTGATGATGCTTATTGACACATCTAGCTCCTGACTTTTTTTTTTTTGATTGGCCAAATGGATTGGAGGATTACAAGTCTAGATACTAGTGACAAATGCTTATAGTGCAGATCATATGGTGTATGATAGCTGCTAATAACTATCATGGTCTTGTTTAGGTCATTGGTTTTTACAAGTCATATGATGTATCATGTTACCCCACTATGCATGGGATGGATGATGTAATGGTTCTTGCATTTATGTCATGTTTAAACATTTGATATATCCCCAATTGGTTGGGTCAATGAGTAAAAAATAGTGTATCCCCACTTGGTTGGGAGATTGATGTATGTATAGAGTCATGTTATGGTTTTGCAAACCTTGCATGTGCTCAGGGGGAGCATGGATGAATTATTACATCTAGGCATGGACAAAAGGGGAGCTCAATCAGAGATTTCAGCAGGTACTCAAGGGTAGTATGGATAGTGGAAGGTATACAAAGGGAGAGAACATCTTAGTTTACCCTTTTCCCTTGATGTCAAAGGGAGAGAGTGAGTTGGAGTGGTGGTTGCCATCAAGTCCAAAGGGGGAGATTGTTGGCATTATGATACAGGTGTTGTCCTTGATGGAAACTCAATCAGATGAAAGATCATAGTACAATAGGTGAAGGGAGAGGTATACATAGGTTAACCTTGAGGAAAGTCCATATACACATGGGTGAGTAGAATAAAAGGTGTGTATATGTCCACACACAGGTTTACAAAAGGAAAGGCATGTACATGTTGGAAAACTGAGTTTTGGTCCTTGGTATTTGGTCTATAGTATTTGGTCCATGGTATTTTGATATTGGTCCATGGTATTTGGTCTGAAGTGTTGACCCCAGGTATTGAGTCAAAGGTATTGGTTCTACATGGTTTTGGACCATGGTATTGAGACATGCCTAAACCTATATAATGAGAAAATCATTAGGCGAAGAGTTGCAAGTGTGTAAGTCATGAATATCTGTAGAAGTGTGATATCTAGTATGCTGGTTATGGGTTTGTGATGCTATTATTGATCTGAATCATGGATGCACCTATGTGGTTAATGATGGATGATGGATCGAGATCTTAAGGCTTGGAATGTTTTATCATTATATGGTTTGATCATAGATAGACTAGATCTAAATTATTAACGCATGTTTATTCTGTAGATATTATGTTCTGGGTATAATTGATGTATGAAATAGCTGCAAAGTTATAAGCTAGAATTTTCAAATCTATACGCATGTTTACTTTGGTAAAAGCACGTATACATATAGGTTGGGTTCATCAAAGCAGCGTATATAGTATGAAGTATGATATTTCGAAGTTTCAGTTGGATATGGTTATTATTGCAGAGTTCTGTTGTATGTTATGTGTTCTTGTCACTGTCTTGTTGACATGGTTTCAGCGTTTCAGTATTGGGTGATTCAGAGATCGATAATGGAGGTGTATTTGATGGATGTACTATAGTGGTGATTGATTTTGTGCTTCAATGTTATTGATGGGTCCAGTATGAAAATTGGATGAAATGTGGCCCTCAAATTATGATGTTGTGCTTCAGGAGTATCCAATATGAAAATTTATGAAATGTGGTCCCTAGAGGAAGAGAGAAGATTGTAGCCTTTTGTAGGCTGGTGCCTATGTACTAGTAAACATATCAGTCAGTACAATAGCCAGGTGGGTGGAGCTCCCTTCCAGAAGAAGCTAGAAAACAATTGAAGGTTGGAGCCTTTAGTATGTCCGCACCTATGCACTAGTAAACGGATCGGCTAGTACAAGAGAACGAGAGAAGGTTGTAGCCTTCTGTAGGTAGAAGCCTGCGTACGAGTATAAGACTGCACCAGTACAAAAATATTGTAAAAAGATGTTTCTAATTAAAATAAGATAGAGACAAATTGTAGTAGGTGGTTTTCACTCACATTGGGTTTCCAACTTATATCATGGTGTTCATGTGTTCTTCTTATGTGTGATGATCTGTTATGTTTTGCTGCACTTGTTTACTATTGGTATGGTTAATAATGTTTCGATGCATTAATTGAAGATCAACTAACTGAATCATAAGTTTACTATATATACAGTAGTTTCATTAATCATAGTTGCATATATATGCGGGTATCCTTAACTGAAGTAGCATATATGAATCTGAGTATGAAAATGAAAAAGTGTTTGATTTGATAATACTAATTCACCCCCCCTCCTCTCAGTATTATTTACAACAATTGGAATCAGAGCAAGTCCTTCGGTAGAAGCTTGATCGCTTGAAGGAGATTTGTAGAACAATGGGAAAGAAAGCGTGTCAGAAGAAGAAGGCAACTCAAAGGAACAATGGTAGCCTGCTGTTGAGTGGAAGCAAGTATTCAGATTATAAGT
>APFE031301791.1:1647-17542 GCA_000404065.3 Pinus taeda
TTACAATACATTTAAAAACCACCGCCAAAATAAAATGTCCCTACTTCTGGCTCAAAAATCTGCAATATTCATAACACCTATATGTTCACCAAAAAACCGCCAAACAAATTTATGCTTTATTTGATATTCCCAAATGCGAAAACCGGATTAGTGGTAATAATACAACGTTAGTTCATAAATGCTTCTGCGGCCAACTGAAATATTATGCACTTATGAAACAGTTCACTATCGTATCCCCACTGGAAAAAACAAACAAGCATATCACCGCCAAAAAACAAATCGTATCACCGCTGGAAAAATGGTATGACAGTGATCAATTTTGTTTTCTAGGTTGATCAATCGGTGTATGAAACTCCTGCATAGAATTTTGATTGGGATTGTTTAATCAACAATGTGTTATGTTGAGCCAACGCTTCAGATCTCCATTTGAATAAGAAATTACAGCAATTTAACGCACCACTTTGCACCTCCAAACAAAACTCACAGCAAAGTATACTGTTCTCCATTTGAATCAGAAATTACAACAATTTAACGCACCACTTTGCACCTCCAAACAAAACTCACAGCAAAGTATTCAGATCTCCATTTGAATAAGAAATTAGAGCAAAGTATACGCAACAATTTAATGCACCACTTTAACAATGAACACCAGGTTAACAACGCAGCAATTAACGCACCTTCTGGACGCAAATTCAGGCTCAGCGCGCACGGAGGCTGTCTACGCCTCCAGCGCCAACCAATGGACGGCTCCACGTAGGTATAGAACGTTTACTCAGCTCACCGCATGGTCAAAGACTTCAGGTATACGCAGGCTGCACAGGGTATACATAGCAGTGCGCAAACAACTCCCTCAGCGCTCCATGTATCATATCACTTACACGCACCAGCACCTCCAGTCAGCACCTCCAGGCAGCACCTCCAACATGCTCTGATACCACTTGTTGGAATTCAGAGGCACAAAAAATTAATAAATAACACATAGTAGAATATCAAGCACATAAACACAAGAGTTTAACGTGGTTCACCCAACCAATCTGGGCTACGTCCACCAAACATAGGCATCAGGAATTTATTAATCAAATTGGAGATTACATCATGAATTCCTCACAATACTCTCACACTCTTAGCAAAACCATCCGAATGGTTGCCTGTTATATAGCATAGAGAATCTAACAGCCTCATTAACTCCCTCACATCAAATATAGGAGGCATTAACTCCCTCCCAACAAACTAGAGTTAATCTAGGACCTGAATTCTATTGTTGTCACCTTCAGAGATTTTTGCCTATTTGACTTCAAGCAGAAAATATCAACACTTTCCACAGTGTGTTATATTGACCACCAGCTCAAATATTTCATAGAAAGACTAATGCATACACTATTTGGTTTTCTGAGGTTTATGGTTTTTGGGCACTCACAAAGTTCACAATAGGATGCCAATGCAACAACTATGTACTTCGATGATTGAACTATCAAGAGGGAGGTTTGGGCATATCATGAGTTGACTAATTCGTTGTAAAATTTTCATTGGACTAGGAGGTCACAATGAAAATGCCCATAGTTTGAAATAACATTCAGACGTATGGTGGAGCATGAGTGGGGATTGACAGGAGTAGGGGACGCGAAAACTACAAATGAAAATGAAAGTGCCGGACAACTGTGCTTATCGGGAAGACTGGATCCCTCTAGAGTTAAAGGAAAAATTGTTGCTTGCCTTTATGGTGCCAATCCGTTGGCTGAGAAAGGAAAAATAGTTCATTTGGTGGATAAGTAGGCGTAATTTTCTGCAATGATCCTGATAGAGACCAACAAATTTTTGCATACCCTTATACTCTTCCTGCTACACATTTTAGTGCAATGATGAAGTTTTAGTGTTTTATACAACACAGGCCCTGGTCGCTACCATTTATTGGTCAAAATACGTTAAAAAAATATAACTCCAGTGATAACACTCTTTTCTTATCAGGGGAATAATTCACTTAATCCTGACATACTTAAGCTTGATATGTGTACAATGCATGGGTAGAAGACAACCAAGATTGACAAATCATTGGCTTGGTTATGTTTCTCTTCATCTCAAAGATGATTTCTACAAAGAGAATGCCATTTTGTTTGCATATTCATTCCGTGCTTGTGTGGGTGTATTGATTAGTGGCTTCAATTCATAATTATTTAAGTGATGCTATTTTAATGCTCCCGTGATTATAGCATCAACACCATCGCATCTGATAAGCTTGGCTCAGGGTTCATGATCAATAGGCCAACATACCATAAAGACTCGATCAAAGGAAACTATAGCCCCAATTAGTTTTTCAATGCAAAGATCAGTCCAATTCTTCACAAATCACCGTGACATATGCAGGAAATTGCAGACAAAGTGCATAATTGCAGGATAGTACAAACAAAAGATAGAATTTCAGGTCTTAGTTTGAGCAGTTCAAGCAAAAAATCAATGTCTTGATGTCAAAATATTTCTCAAATTCTTGAGTCTTTGGTGGACCAAAAGCCTTCTTCTATGGGGAGGTATGATTGAGGAGGATATTGACACATTTTCCAATGAGTACCATGTCAAGCGAAAAGTTCATTGAAGCCTAGGTAACGGGCTTTTGAGATTCATGTGAAGGTTTTCATAGTTTAATTTTTTTTAATTTGTAAAATATAAATTGAAATTATGAGAGGATGTTACTCAAAGTCAATTTCTAAATTCATGATGAAGTTGAGAGTCCTAAGGGATCTTTGCTCATCCCTTGAGTTTTGGATAAGGTCCATGATAGGTGGATTTGAGGTATTTACTCCACATAAATCTCATGGAGCATATTTTAAGGATTTATAGAGTTATTTTCTCCTTGGAGGAGGGGATCTAAGGAGATATCCTCTCCTTTTTTTTGGGGTTTTGAAAGCTATATAAAACCCTCCTATGTACTTTGTGTGGTATGAGATTTTAGGAGGACAGAGTTTGAGAGAGTGTTTGAGAAGTTTTTGAGAGATTCATTTCTTTGAGAGCTTGGAGAGATCAAGAGCTATTTTGAGGGATCTGTTTGATATATACAAATATTAAACTCCTTTGTGTAAGAAGGCAACTTTAGGTTTGACCACCCTTTTGTAAAAGAACATTGTACATCTTCCTCATTTTAGAAAGTCAATAAAAATGATTCGACCTGTTGGAGGTAAATCTAGAGATGTAGCCCAATGGAGGGGGTGAACTCCTTTATCAACCTTGATGTTTTCATGTTTTATTTATTTGTGGTTTGTATAGTATACCTAGGGGTATATTATGGGGTACAGAGGGAGGTACGTAAGGGAATAATGTAATAATGTGATGGGCCATAGTTAATAAATAAAATGGTTAACCCGCATCATGTAAGGGACCACAAGTAGTTAGCAATAATGTGATAAGCCCATTGTATTAGAACTATGGTATTGAGAGACCCATGGTAATAACCCATGGTATTGTATGTATTAAGCCTATATAAAAAGGCTAGAGACTCCCCATTGAGATATGTGAATGATTATTGTATTGGCAAGCATATGGCTTGTGGAGTGTTCTCCTTCCTTAAAGAGTGATTGTATGGTGTTACTCCACCTCAAGGGTTTGATATTAATAAAGATTTGAACTTTGTCTATTTCTCTCTTGTTATTTCTGGGCATATTTTCTATTTTTATATATTTGCAGGTCATATCTATTACAAGTGGTATCAAAGCACTTGGGCAAAGCAGCGAGATTTTTATTTTTATTTTTGCAGGAATTTTTTGGGGCGGAGAGTTTCCAGATCAGATCTGAAACTTCTAGGGAAAATTTGTAGAAACAAATTATAGATCTGGATTCTTTGTGAAAAATACCCAAATTCAAAAAAAAATCGGCCGAATTGGAGTCTGGTTGAGAGAGATATCGCTGATTTAAAATCAGTTGTGTTGCAGAAATGTTTCTAACAAAAATTCATGGACGACGGATCTCGAGTCAATTTTTGCAGTTTTTATGGGGAATTTTGAAAACTAATTGCAGATATGAGATCCTATTGAGAAATTACTCAATTAAAAAAAAAATCGATTGAATCGGAGTCCAGATGAGAGAGATATCACTGATTTAAATCAATTATTTTATTTTATTTTTTATTTATTATTTATAATTATTTATTATTATTATTATTTATTATTTTTTTTTTAGAGTTTTTAGATAGTGACAGTTGCTATGCCAATTTGAATTCCAGAGTGCCTAGATCTGGATTTTTATCATATGGAAATATGCAGAATGGTCGTTCCATTTCCAAAAACAAGTTATAATAAGGATTCTGAACAATATTGATCGAGTTGTGTCCATTTTAAATTTCTGCCAAAGTAAGTGATGTTTTTTCAAAACCCTCTTCATGGCTTCTAGCAATAATTTTTTTACAGGGAAAGATAACGGTCCTACTATTGAAGAAGTAATAAAAAGACAAAAGTCATTATGGCCAAAACATTGCAGATCTTTATGGCATATTTTTAAAGACGAGGTTGCCATATGGTGGATCTCACTTGACAACAAGAAGTTGTCCAAACTTTCAGATGAAGAATTTGGAAAACTCCTTTCAGAAAACAGAGGAATGAGACATGTAAGGGGTTATTTTCTACTGGTATCTCCTTATTATAGGTTTATATATGTATTCAAAAGGAAAATATCATTGTGTCTATAAATACTAGTTGTAAGCAAAATCTTATAAATGTTAATTTGACAAAAAAATTGCAAGTTCCAACAAAACACATTGAAAACACACATATTGATAATGAGAATGTTCAAGTTTATAAATATTTGAAAATTTCTATGGATAAGTATGTATTGCATTCAGATTTTTATGCTTCAGATATGGATAATGTGGATGTTGTTTTGGGATACCCTTGGATGGAATTTGCTGGTACTATCAATATTAATGTGTAGAAGAAATTCCTGAAGCTCTGGTATAAAAAGAAGAAAATTACATTATATGATATTTCCATCAATAAACAGGTAGAGTCCAAGAAGGTTAAAGCAGAAAACGTTACAAGTACTGATATATCAGATGAGGAATCCGTGGTTGAAGTAATATTGGAAGATAAGCAACAACCGCAGGTGCCACAACATGTACCAGATACCAATCGGGTTCCATTAGGTGGTGAATTAAAGAAATATACACCATTGGTTAAAACTTCAGCATATCACCACCCACATCACCCAACAAGAAAACAAGCAATAATATGGGAACAAATTAGCCACAAGGACAACAACCCCCATACGATAGATAGAGAGGTGCGAAGATCCACCCATAACACATCGACACAGAGGAACCGCCAAAATCAACTCTCATCTCAAGCGAGTGAGGCACCGGCTAGATCGAGTAATCACCTCTCTCTGGGATGGCTAGATGCACATGCATGGTAACCAATGGACTACTCTTTTGAGTAGATCTTATTATTTTGTTATTCTTATGTTTTGGAGATGAAACATGTTTAAGAGGGGTCGAATGTAGTATACATAGGGGGATATTATAGGGTATAGAGGGAGGTACCCAAGGGAATAATGTAATAATGTGATGGGCCATAGTTAATAAATAAAGTGGTTAACCTGCATCATGTAAAGGACCACAAGTAGTTAGAAATAATGTCATAAGCCCATTGTATTAGAAGTATGGTATTGAGAGACTCATGGTATTGTATGTATTAAGCCTATATAAAGAGGCTAGAGACTCCCCATTGAGATATGTGAAAGATTATTGTATGGCAAACATATGGCTTGTGGAGTGTTCTTGTTCTTTAAAGAGTGACTGTATGGTGTTACTCTAACTCAAGGGTTTGATATTAATAAATTTTTGAACTTTATCTATTTCTCTCTTGTTATTTCTGGGCATATTTTCTATTTTTATATATTTTCAGGTTATATCTATTATAGTTTGATCAAGTTATTTTACATGCCTTTTAAGTTACAAGTTTATGATGAAATGAACATTTTTATGGATTAATTGTAACTTAATCTTACAAGCCCATCTGGTCATTCAAAAGATCTTCTTTATAATTTTTTATGTGCTCTCAAGTTTTCAGATCACTTGAGCTGTTCAAGAAGGTCATCAATTAGTGGGAGTGGATACCTGTTCCTGATAGCGGTTTTTTTAGTGCTCAATAATCAATGCAGAGCCTCCAGGTCCCATCCTTTTTCTGTACAAGTACAATCAGGCTCCCACAAGCTTAGGAACTTGGTCAGATGTGCCATTTTTGCAACAACTTTTGGATATACTAGTTGATCTCTTCATTTTCGAGAATGGAGTGGTGGTATATTGACCCATTGGGTAGAGGTGATACGGGAGTCAAATCAATCAAATGATTGACCTGATAGTGCAAGGGTAACTGTGCGGGTGAGGAGAAGATGTCCCTATATTCTTTCATGATCTTATCCACCTGCTTCTATTGTGCAGTGGAACCTTTTGCAGGGGCCATGGATATGGCCATCATCTTCGCCTTACTTTTAGAATGAATAAAAAAGAAAAAAATTCTTGGTTTGGGAGATGATCTTACTACATTGCTTAGAAGAGAATAAAGAGATGACAATAGGCGGGGCTACCTCTAGTATTATGTAAAACCTATTGCCAAAACTAATAATAATAGTGCAAGGCCTTGACTCATACGCAACATGATGCTTCCACAAGTATGGTTGGCATAATAATACATCACAAACTTCAAGATGAGAAACATCACACAATACCTCATCTATGAATGACTTGATGTTGTAGGCAAGGTGAGACCGCTGGATAACGTAGAGATATCGTCCTTGGTGAAGCCACCTGATGGTGTATGACTATGGGTGTGGTGTGGTCGGTAGGCCCAACCGCTTCACGACCTCTACTGAAATAAGGTTATTTTGGCTCCCACCGTCGACAATGAATTGCAACAGAGACCCTTTCAAACACATCTATGAGTGGAAGAGATGCTCCCCTTCCTCTGTATCTTCTTCTCAATAATCTGGATCTTGGTGGTGGAAATGGTGGTGCTAGGCTCTACATTAATAATATGCTTCCCTTTGTCATTCCCATTTTTGGGTTCTGACTCAAATTTAGAACACGCATCTGACTCATAAGCCTACAGTTCGACCACGAGTTCCTGCTTGGCTTGACACTCACTTGGGTTGTGAGTGGGGCTCTTATGGATCTCACACCACTTTCTTGTTTCTTTCTTTGTCTTCGTGGTGTTTTTCTTTGCATGTGGGTTTGATGGGTTGTCTTAGTTCACTTTGCCTTAGATTTATCCTTTGTTTTAAAGTTTGGGGCCACTCTTTCTTTGCTTCTGTCATAGATCCAAAGCCACACTTCTTTTGTTTAAATTATTGTTCAATCTTGACATCATATTATAATATTGCACCAAGTGAGGAGATGTCCAGGAACTCCATTTCTTCTTGAATGTATTTATGCAGACAACTACAATAATTGAGCATTAGAAGTTTCTCAGTGTCTTTGATACCCAACATTGTGCATAAAGTATGAAAAATGTTTGTAATCTCATGCACATCTTGATCCGTTTGTTGTCATAGTGTGGTCCACTGTATGTACTTGTCCTCATAGCTCCCCACAAGGTATTATTATTCTTTGACAGTGTTTCAGAAAGAGTTCCAAGCAGCTTTGGTTGTAAATTGAGAGGGTTCCTTGGCCCTTTTCTCACAGTAAGTATCCCACCAGTCCTTGACATGCGAAGCAACGTTAAGCAGTGAAAAATTAATCTCTGCCTTATAAAAAAAACTATGGACCAAAAAGTAACCTTCCTACAGGTTCAACCATTTATCTACAACATCTACATCTATTTGACCTTCAAATATATGGATGTAAAAGTTTACCTGTACCTTGGAGTGGCACCTGTGAGGTGATTTCTGGACAAAGATGTGTTTCCAGTGGGAGTCTACCAAAGTATCTAGGAAAAGTTGTCCATCATTGTGTTCCTTTGTCACTTGAGGGCTTCTTTGAGCAACATTTTGAAAGGATCTGCTTCTTCGTCGTCTTTGTCTTATTTCACCATGGGAGGACGTTAGGGTCGATGAGGTCAGTCTTGCAAATGTTGAACCAATTCTAGCCCTAACTCGTTATACCCTGACCTCGTTCGAGACATGCACAGAAAAACAGAGAAAGAGAAGGCCGCTATGATACCACAAATCCATATTTATGAAGGAACAAAATGAAATACAACTATGAACAAAAACAAAAAGATACAACAAAAACAAAACTTCAATTCATTAATAACAAATTACTGAAATTTGTTACATGCAGAATGAAAATAAATGAGCTAAGGCCTTGGTTACTTATCTCTGAGAAGAGATGTGGTGGATGCATTCCTTCTGAACTGTGTTACAATGAGGCTCAGAGGAATTTTTATCATTAAGAAATAATGGGAAAACTTAACATCCAAAAACCTAACCCTCAGAGATGAAGCGCCAAAATCTTGTGGGCCTCGTTAGGGTTAGTTGGAACATCAACTTCTCAGGGTTATAACTTTTGCATACGATCTCTGTTTGACTATCATAATACCTCATTTCAAAGAGATCTAAGAGGAGGTCGGAAAAATACCACTAGATTGGTCTTGCACTTTTCATGTCTCTCTATTTTCCTAAAAAACATCATCTATGCCCTCAAAATGGCTCTCAAAATTTTGGATCGAAAAAAATGCCAAAAATAGTAGGTTGTGCTACAATTAAGGAAATTGAAAGAAACGAAGGTGGGGGTCCAGGTGGAATAGGTTGGTGGACATCAATAAACACATAGATCACTCCTCCCCTTTAGGAAACAATGACCCCCATTGTGTTCAGTGCCTCCGTAAGATGGGAAAACTTTTGCAGAACTTGGTCCCTAGAGAGAAACTTGCTTTTCTGCAGGAGTCGGCCAACTTTGACAACCTGATACAGTTAGATCTTTTGATGGTGAGTGGTATTAACCTGTGCCTCCATAATTTTCTCAATTATGTCTTGTTCCATGTAGTCTGGGTTGAGATCTATTGGTGTTAGTTGTTCTGCAATGTCTGATGTGTCCAAGAATGGTGGAAATTATGGCTGAAAGAAGTCCACATTGAACACTGGGTGTAGGCCAAGGAATGGGGGAATGCTGAACTCAAAAACATTGTCACCAATAGCCTTAGTGATGGTTTAAGTTCCGTATCAGAGTGGTCGGATCTTTCTATGGACTTCGACAAGGCATTCCTTCTGCAAATGCAACCAAACTTGATCGCACACCCATAACTTATGTGGCACCTAATGTTGATCATGCCACTACTTATAATTGACATTAACCTTCTCCATGATGTCGTGAACCTACTGGAGGATGTGCTGGATGCATTCAATAAACCTAGTTTCTTTATCAGCCTCAGACTGTACATTTGTGGATTCTGTCTGTGTAGTCACATGAGGCATGGCAACATCAATCAGACACAATGATTGAAATCGTAGACCCACTTGAAAGGGACTGCGACCAATCGAGATATGGAGAAATCTATTCTAGTTGTGCTATACATAGGGAAGATTGTCATCCCAATTTCTTGGATCCTTGGAGTTGTACATGCGGAGTAGGCACACTATCATCCTATTGATGACCTCTAATTGGCCATCAATATGGGGATGGAATGCAATTGACTTGGTGAGCTTCATCTCCAATAGTGTTTAGAGGCTCGACAAGAATGTGTGCAGGAACCTCTTATCCTAATCTATAATGGTACGTGGGATACCAAAATATACCCATACTCATTCAAAGAAGAGTTTGACAATGTCCTCTGTTTTGATACTCTTCTTGCAGGTCGCCAATATAGCCATCCGAGAAAATCTATCCATGAACACAAATGCACAGTCATTTCCATGCATAGTAGAAGGGAGGACAAATAGATAGTCCATGGAGATGGATTCCTAAGGATGTCTTGGAGTAGGTAGAGGAGTGTACATGCATTTCTTCTTGATGGTTGACTTGGCGATGGTATAGGTAGTGCAAGATACAATATATTTTCCAACATCTTGTTGGAGTTTTGGCCAATAAAAATTCTTCTCTAGTATGACCACAATTTTCTCCACGCTAAAGTTTCCTATGATCCAACTGTAGTGTGCCTCCCAAATCAGCTTGACATGCTCACTTGAAGGAACACACATGTGGCCCAGGTAACATAATAATCTATCATGAAGGTTGAAATCTGGAACTTGCTTGCCATAGCATCTGGTATGTGGTGGCAAACTCTAGATCATTTTTGTACAGTTTTGGCCATCCATAGGTATCGTGTCCATAAGAGTTGAGAACAGTAGTCAGTACGGAAATTGGGGGCTGATTGAGGCAATCTATAACATGATTGGTGCTACCATTTTTGTATTTAATGAAAAAGTGGAATTGTTGTAGATATGTAGACCAATTCTAATGGTGATCATTCTGCAACTTCCTTTGTGTCTGTATAAATTGAAGAGGTCATTGATCTGTGTGTATTATTGTATCCTTCCCTAGAATTTAATGCTTCCATTGCTGGAAGGCCTACATGATAAAATACATCTCTTTGTCATAAGTGGGGTTCATCCAAATTGTTTTCGAAAGTGTCTCACTATGATAGGCCACCGGATGCCTGTGCTGGATGGGGATTGGACCAATAACATAGTCAGAGGTGTCTATCTCAATTTCAAAGGGTTGTTCCATATGTTGTAACTCTGGGAGATAGTTCCTTGGATGTGGGGGAACCAATGCTCGAGATATATTAAAATTGAATAGAAATGGTTAATATCAATGGTCGGAGGAACAAGCCATGAAGGCTTGTAACCAAAACTTCTAATTCTGAAACCCTAGCTTTCCAAAACAGAATGACCAGAGAAACTCTGAAGGTTGTGGGATTTTAAATTTAAGGAATGGTCTCAAGAAAATAAAGATGACAGAGTTCATACCCAAGCAATTAAGAATATGAATATAACTTCTGTAGACAAAATAATGGAAGGGAAAGAACCATGGGTGAATTCACAGCATAATGGAGTGCCCTTTAAGTCTTCTTTAAATAAGATTTGCAAGTATCTTTAGCTGAAAAAACAAAATTAGTAAACATGTTAATAAAAGAAGCCAACAACTTTTTACACTCACAACAACAAATGAAAAACATTCATGGAAAAATGAAAACACAAAAAAAAACATTTCTAAAACTATTCCCAAAGCTAGAATCAAAACTACTATGTATACTTTAATTTAAGAGAGAATTTATAGTTACAATGCTAATTATCAAAATTGAACTCCAAACCCCCAAAATATCATCTCCCCGGCTTTTATTTCTAGCTCGTGCCCCTTCCTTTAAATTCTTAATCAGTTTCACAAACTAATCCCTCTAAGAGCTGTAAAACTATTTTCTTCATTTAAAAGGTTTGAAATAAATTAAAATATATATTTATATATATATATTAAAAACAATCTCCTTTTAAAACAAAACTTGCGCCCTTTTAGATTTCACAATACAAATATTAAACATATGGGCTCTTAAATTAAAACAAGACGTGTGCGGGCCCCATGGATAGCCACACGGTTTTTGAAAATCATAAAACCGCCTATTGAACCACCCCTAGTGGTTTCTGGAAATGATGAGAGGTGATGCTAGGTTGAATATAGACCGTTGATCGCTAGATAAGTGGTTTAATGATCCCACTCATTGTGGGAACTCTCTTCTTCTTATCTTCGAATTGATTTGTGCTGTCAGAACGTTATCGATTTTTTGACATGCATGTTGTGAACCATGGATGCTTATGTACTTATAAAGACTCAAAACTCGATGAGAATCATGGGACAAAAAGAGAAAATGCGTAACATCCACCAAGAGTCCCAAGATATATTTATCTATTATTGTTCCTCGCTTTCGTGCTCTTCTACAGACCTTCAACTCATTTGAGGGCATTAATGGATATCTGATGATCTCAAGCTCTGAGTGTTGCATAGAGTATAACATATTTGGATTTATTTTTGAAAGCATTTTTACGAGGTGGCCTCCATTCTTGTTTCAAATACCAATGATAATAACTAAAACTCCAAATTTGGATGCTAGACCATTCATCATATCTCATCAATGTAGCAAGAAGCTACGAGTTATAGTTCCACTTCAACATATCAATTTTGTCTTCTATTGTTCCATATATGTTGAATGAACCTCTCTCCAGGCCATTTCTCTCAAAGAAGGCAATCGAAGCATAATTTTTTGTTTTGATTGTATTACAAGTAACTACCACTTTGGCTCCATTGGGCATCCAATCCATAGCTTCCTCCATAAAATCCTTAGGTCGGAAGAGGAATACAATGTCCCAGCCTCTCTTTCCCAGATTCTGAGTCGCTGCAAGCCTTCAGAATTGCTTGAACAACCGAATGTCACAAAGTACTTTCCATCTCCTCACCATGAAACTCAAACCAAAAATCCCGTCTATTATAGTCCCTTACATGAAAGTATCCAAATTATTGTACGTCCCAATCCTGAATCATGGATAATAGATGTCCAAAACTAGTCACAACAATAAGAAGTGCTCCATCAGGGTTGGAAGCTATGGTCTTAACTCCACCCTCAAATTTTCCAACCACGTCTACTGTATTGGAGGTAAGAAAAACCAACACAATATCCCCAGTTGAAGTCCCTACTATCAATGCCTCTTGCTCTATCAAGTAATCCAATCCAGTGATCCGGTCGTTTGCTTCCAAGATAAGACGCAGTCCCACTTCTGACTGTAAGCGTAAGTTTATAGTCCATTGCATCTCCTGAGAAGTAGAGAGATTCATACCAAAAATTATATTTTCTGAAGAAGAAAAGACAATTCGATTCTATTCCACATCTAGAACTGACACCAGAAGCTCTTCACTCTATGATTGCAAATTTACAACAGTTCTAGATTCTGAGAACACCTTTAAGTTCTTGATTGCAACTTTTGTGACGTAATCACAAACAGTTTCGTATATGGTCCATTAAATTACAAATCGAAAACTTCTCGAAGCATGTTTACGACATCCAGAATAGTGATATATTGTACTGAAAATTATCCAACCATGTTTATTTCATAGAATGTTACCACATAACTACTCTCGATGCTACTAGTTTCTCAAAAGAAACAATGGCTGACCTGTTAAGTAGTTTACAACTCTTGTGATCTCTACCTCTCGCTGCCTTGTGTATTTGATGACGTTAGAGAGTTTCGAGGTGCTGACAATTATTTATCTCGTTCTTGACTTGTAACTTAGAGATTGGACTCCATTTCCAAAAATTTAAATAAAATAACTTTTGAGAAATAAGTCGAGAGCCTGTGAAAATCTCATAAAAAATATGAAATTCTAGACAACTTCCATTTCCCTTCATCTTACCTTTGTCCAGTATTTTATGCTGAGAAGGATCCTGTGGCAACATTTATTGGATAGAACCAACATACTCTCTTCTATATAATACAAATGTCTGGGTTCCCTCACTTAATCTAGACTCTTCAAAGCTTAGATTTACAGATTCAGTTTCCAACACTGAATCATCTACAAATATTTGCTTGATTGACAAGGTAATAAATGAAGACATTAGATCCCAACTTAATAATAAATGAAGACATTAGATCCCAACTTAAGTTATTATGGATTGATCTCTGTATGCAAACATAATCCTCATTCTGAAAATCCTAATAAAAGTCAACATAATCTTCTTGATTTGAACTTGTATGAATGTCATCACAAGTTTTAAATGACTAAGTGTCTATGGAAGAAAGAACTTTTAGGTAGGGGCTAATAATGACAATTCTTCTAAACTCCCTACCATAAAAAACATAGGAAGGCACTCCCTACCATCTTCATCAATAAAGAGAAAAGGCAAGAGACAATTGAAGAATTCCTTTTGAGAGCAATAAGACAATCCCCTCTCGATATGAAGATATATTGGGAACACGATATGATCAGCCATAGGACACATTGAGGGGGTTTGACACCTTTTTTGATGTTAACACTAATCCAATATACTCCTCCAAGGAAACCCCTCTTGACCTTGCTATTGGAAATTGTGCAAAAGGAAATATAGATGCCCATTACACAAGAGCAAGCTGAGATTGAGAGCTCTGACCAAGCTACTCTTCATTGAGTCGGAGTAAGCTAGAATAACATGTCTGGAAATGTGAGTATAGGTGTAAAGTAGAGGTGGTGCTTTAGCTCAACGAATGCCTTCAGTTGGAACTCAGACCCAATTTTTTTTTTATTTCACTTCGCCCTTGGTAATCTAACTCAAAGGTGAAGTTATATGAGAGTATCCCAACAAAAACCTCCAATAAAAATTGGCAACGTTGAAAAAGCTACGAAGCTCTGTTAGAGTGGTCAGGGTTGGCCAATCCTGAATGACTTGAGTCTTAGCGATATCCACATACACACCTTGATCATTTGTGATGCAACCCAGACATTGGACCTGGCTCATGAAAATGGTGCATTTATACAAGTTGGCACACAGTTTTTGCTCCCACAGGGTTTGAAGGACCTCCCGAATGTGTTGTAAGTTCTCTTCCCATCTCTTATTGAAGATGAAGATGCCATCCAAATAATCAACCACAAATGAGTTGGTGAAGGGCCCCAAAATGTCATCCATCAAACTCATAAAATTAGCAGAGGCATTTTTCAACCCGAAAGGCATGACTAACCATTCAAAAATGCATTCCTTGGATTTGAAGGCAGTCTTCCATACATTTGTCGGCTCCATTCGAACCTAGTGGTAGCGAGACTTCAAATCGATCTTGCTAAAATAGTTGGCCCCCTTGAGCTAGTCCAAAAGGTCATCAATACGTGGGATTGGATACCTGTTCCTAACATTGATTTTTTTTAGTGCTCGATAATCCTTGCAGAGCGTCTAGGTCCCATCCTTCTTCTGTACAAGTACAATCAGGGCTCCCATAAGGTGAGGAACTTGGTCGAATGTGCCCTTTTTGCAATAACTCTTAGATCTTTCGCTTGATATCTTCATTTTTCAAAATGGAGTGGTGGTATATCAACCCATTGATTAGAGCTTATCTAGGAGTGATATCGATCGAATGCTTGACTTGATAGTGCAAGGGTACCCCTATGGGTGAGGAGAATATGTCCCTATATTCTTCCATGACCTTATCCACTTGCTTCTGTTGCATGGTGGAACTTTTCACGGGGGCCATGAATGTGGCCACAATCTTCCCATTTCTTTGAGAATGAATCAAAATGAAAATAAATTTCTTGGTTTGGGAGATGAGATTACTTCATTGCTTAGCATATATCAAAGAGATGTTGGTTGGCGGGGCTACTTCTTGTTTTATATATAACATACTGCCCAAAGTAATAATAACAATGTGAGGCCTCCACTCATACACAACATGATGCTTCCACAAGTATGGTTGGCCTAATAATACACCAAATAATTAAGAAGGAGCAACATCAAATAGTACCTATTTTGTGAAGGGATTGATGTGTAGGGAAGACAACCTTCCTTGGTGACGCGAAGATCTCGTCCTTGGTGAAGCCACCTGATGGTGTATGACAGTGGGTGTGGTGTGACTAGCAGGGCCAACTGCTTCACGACCTCTATTGAACTGAAGTTCTTTTGGCTCCCATTTTCGACAATGAACTGCAACGAAGACCCCTTCACACACATTTGCAAGTGGAAGAGATGCTCCCCTTCCTCTGTATCTGTTAGGCCCCTATACTACTAGAGTAACCCCTTATTGTTATTAGTACAACCCACTTATTATATTGATGTACCCATGTAGTGCCCATATTGTTACTATTGTGCCCCATAGAAGCCCACTAGTATTATTATTGTGCCCTTACATTATTATTGTTATGTCGGCTCTGGTTATGTTATGAGCCCTTAGACTCCTATATATAGAAAGGATGTCTTTTCATTTGTATCATCCAAGAATTGTTCATTTATGTAATTTTAAAGGAGGTTGCCCCCTCGAA
>APFE031301791.1:22050-44901 GCA_000404065.3 Pinus taeda
TTGAATCATCCAAGAATTGTTCATTTATGTAATGTAAAGGAGGTTGGCCCCTCGAAGAGGCTGAATTCTAAGGCGTTGATTTATCTTTTCTATCTTTTCTTGAGCTGGTTTCATAACAGTATATTCGTGCTCAATTTTATGGATCTTGGTGGTTGAAATGTTGTTGCTCGGATTTGTATCAATAATTTTCTTCTATTTTTTATTCCCTTAGTTGGGTTTTGACTTAGAGTTAGAACATACATTTGACAGTAAAGACTTAAGCTCAGCCACCAATGACTGCTTGGCTCGACACTCACATGTATTGTGAGTGGGGATATTATGGAACTCACACCACTTTCCTATGTCCTTCTCTGTCTTCATAGTGTTTTTATTTCCTCGTGGCTTCAACGGGTTGTCCTGGGTCACCCTGTCTTGGATTTTTCCTTTGTTCTATGGTTTGGGGGCTCTCTTGCCTTGCTTCTGATTCACAGATCCAAAATCGTTCTTCTTTTGTTTAAATTTTTGTTCAATATTGGCAGCACATCGGTATGTTGCACCAAGCGAGGAGATGTCTAGGAACTCCATTTCTTACTGAATCTCTTTATGTAGGAAACCATGGTACTTGAGCACCAAATGTTACTTACAGTATTTGGTACCCAACGTTTTGCGTAGAGTATCAAAAATGTTTATGAGTTCATGTACATCTTGGTCCCTTTGTTTTCATAGTGTGGTCCACTGTATGTACTTTTCCTCGAAGATCCCCATGGGGTAATACTGTTCCTTGACAGTGTCTCAAAAAGAGTTCCAAGAGGGGGCGATTATAAATAGAGAGGGGGCGATTATAAATAGAGAGGGTTCCTTGTCCCTTTTGTCACAATAAGTTTCCCACCAATCCTTGACATGTGGAGAAACCTTAAGTATTATAAAAGAATTCTTCTTCCTATCGGAGAAACTATGGAGCGAAAAGTAACCTTCCAAAAGATTCAACCATTCATCTGCAATGTCTGCATCTATTTGACCTTCGAATATAGGGATATCAAATTTTACTTGTATCTTGAAGGAGGCGACACCTTCAAAGTGACTGCTGGATGAAGACGAGTCACCAGCGGGAATCCGTCGAAGGATCTGAGAAACGTTGTCCATCATTGCATTCCTTTGTCGCTCGAGGTCTTCTTTGAGAAATATTTTGAAAGGATCTTCTACTCCCCCATCATTATTTTCTTCCTCCATGGGAGACCGTCAAGGTTGGTGAGGCCAGTCTTGCAAAGGTTCAACCAATTTGAGCCCTAACTCCTTATACCTCAACATCATTGGGGACATGCACATAAAAATAGAGAAAGAGAAGACCACTCTGACATCATTGATCCAGATTTATGAAGGTAAGAAATGAAATATAGATATGTATAGAAACATAAAGATACAATGAAAAAAAATTGTATAGAAACATAAAGATACAATGAAAAAAAAATCAATTCGTCAATAATAAAGTACTAAAAATTGTTACATGAAGAATGTAAATAAACTAGCTCAGGTGATGGTAGTTTATCTTTGAGAAGAGATGTGGCAACTACATACCTTATAAACTATGTTATAAATGATTTTAGAGGAATTTTTATCATTAAGAAATAATGGGAAACCCTAAACATCCAAACAACTAACCCTAGGAAATGAGGAGCCAAAATCTTGTGGGCCTTGTTGTTGTTAGTTGGAATGTCAACTTCCCAAGGTCATAACTTTGACATATGATATCTGTTTGACATACTAGTAAATATGTCTTGCACGTTTTTGGTCCCTTTTTTTCCCAAAAACATCATTTAGGCCCTAAAAATGGCTTCAAAAGTTTAGGACACAAAAAACTACCAAAAATAGTAAGTTGTGCTACAATTAAGGAAACTGAAAGAAACAATGGGTGGGGGTCTAGGTGGAATAGGAGGATGGCCACCAATATCCACCTGGATCACTCCTCCCCCATGTTCCCCATCATTGAGTGCCTCCATGAGATGAGGAAACTTCTATTGAAATTGGTCCCTAGTGAGCCACTTGCCTTAGTGCAGGAGTTGGCCAGCTTTGATAACTCGATACAGTTGGATCTTCTGTTGGAAGTGGTCTTGATCTATGTGTCCATAATCAATCAGTTGTGGCCTGTTTCATGTAGTCTGGGTTGAGCTCTATTGGTGTTAGTTGTTCTACAATGTGTGATGTGTCCAGTAATGGTGGAAAGTATGGCCGAAGGAAATCCACATTGAACACTAGGCACAGGCCAAAGAATGGGGTAATGTTGAGCTCAACATTGTTGTCAGCCATAGCCTTGGTGATGGTGTAAGGCCCATATTAGAGTTGTTAGATTTTTCGATGGGATCCAACAAGGCGTGATTTTTGAAAATGCAACCAAACTTTGTCACCCTCTTGAAACTTGTGTGGCACCCGATGTTGATCATGCCACTGCTTTTACTTGGCATTGGACTTCTCCAAGATGTCGTGAACCCGCTAGAGGATTTACTGGATGTGTTCAATAAACCTAGTTGGTTTATCAACCTCAAATTTTACATGTGTGGATTCTATCAATGTAGTCACATGAGGCATGCAACATTAATCAGACAAAATGGTTGAAATCGTAGACCCACTAGAAAGGGATTGTGACTAGTCGAGCAATGGGGAGGTCTGTTATAGATGTAATGCACATAGGGAAGGATCTCATCTTAGGTTTGTGGATTCTTGGAGTTGTACATGCAAAGTAAGTGCACTATCATCCTCTTGACGACCTATGTCTGGCCATCTATCAGGGGATGGCATGTAGTCGACTTGGTGAGCTTTGTGTCCAATACTGTCTAGAGGCTTAACCAAAATGTGCTCAAAAACCTACTATCCCGATATTATATAATGGTCTATAGGATCCAAAAATGTACCCATACTTGTTAAAAGAAGAGTTTGGCAGTGTCCTATAATATGATACTCTTCTTTTTAGATGCCAATATAGCCATCTTGGAAAATATGTCCACGACCAAAAATACACAGTCATTACCATTATTATTAGAAGGGAGGCCACATAGATAGTCCATGGAGGTGGATTCTCGGGGCTGGTTGGGAGTAGGAAGAGGAGTTTACGTGCCTTGCTTCTTTATGGTTTGTTTGGTGATGGCATAGGCGATGTAAGATCTAATATATTTACCAACATTCTGTTAGAGTTTTTTCCATTAAAAATAATCCTGTAGTACGACCACAATTTTTTTCACACCAAATTTTCCCATGACTTGACAGTAGTGCACCTCCAAAATCAACTTGGCATGCTCACTTGAAGGAAAACAAATGTGGCCTAGGTAGCATAATAATGCGTCATGGAGGTGGAAATTTGGAACTTCCTTTCCATCCACTAGCATCTAGTATGTGGTAGATAAATATGGATCATTTTTGTATAGTTGCAGCTGTCTAGAGGTCTCGTGGCCACAAGAGTTGAGAATAATAGTCAGCGCAGTAACTGGGGAACGACTGAGGCAATATACAAAATTATTGATGCTGCCCTTTTTGTATTTATTGTACAAGTGGAAGTTTGGTAGATATGTAGACCAGTTCTGATGGCGATCATTTTGCAACTTCCCTTGTGTTTGTATAAACATAAGAGATCAGTGATATGTGTTGATGACCAACTCCTTCCCCAAAATTTAATGCTTCCATTTCTGGTAGGCCTGCATGATAGAATACATCTCTTTATCATAGGTGGGGTACTTATGAATTGTGTCAAATAGTGTCTCACTATGATAGGACACTTGATGCCTGTACTGGGTGAGGCTTGCACCAATAGCATAGTCAGAGGTGTCTGTCTCAATTTCAAAGGGGTTTTGTAGGTCTGGAAATGTGAGTACAAGTGCAAAGATGAGGCGGTCCTTTAGCTCAGTGAATGCCTTTTCTTGGGACTTGGACTAGATGAACTTTTATTTCGTTCCACCCTTGGTAATTTGGCTCAAAGAAAAAGTCATATGGGAGAATCCCAACATGAACCTATGATAAAAATTGGAAAGGACCAAAAAGTTGTGAAGCTCTGTTAGAGTAGTTAGGGTTGAACAATCCCAAATGACTTGGATCTTAGCCGGATCCACATGCATCCCTTGCTCATCTATGATGCAACCCAAATATTGGACTTGGGTCATTTCGAAGGTACATTTATCCAAGTTGGCACACAATTTCTATTGCTGCATGGTTTGAAGGACCTACCGAATGTGTTGCAAGTGCTCTTCCCAACTCTTGTGGAAGATGAGGATGTGATCCAGATAAACATCCAGGAACGGGTTGGTGAAGGGCTACAGGATGTCATCAATTAGCTTCATAAAAGTAGAAGGGGCATTTTTCAACCCAAAAGACAAGACTAACCACTTAAAGAGGCCTTCCTTGGATTTGAAGGCGGTCTTCCCTACATCTGTGGGCTCTATTGGAACCTGGTGATAGCCATACTTCAAATAAAGCTTGTTAAAATACTTTCTCCATTGAGTTGGTCTAGAAGGTCATTAATCCATGGGATTCTGTGGGATACCTATTCCTAACAACAATTTTGTTTAGTGCTCGATAATTAATGTAGAGCCTCTAGGTCCCATCCTTCTTCTATGCAAGTATAATCGAGCTCTGACAAGGTGAGAAAATTGGTCAAATGTGATTTTTTTTTTAGCAACACCTAGATGTGCTGCTTGATATCTTCATTTTCAAGAATGGAGCAGTTGTGTATTGACCCATTGGGTAGAGATGCTCTGGGAGAGATCGATCGAATAATTGATCTGACAGTGCAAGGGTACCCCTATGGTTGAGGAGAAGACGTCCCTATATTCTTCCATGACATTATCCACCTACTTCTATTGCTTGGTTGAACCTTTCATGGGGGCCATGAATGTGGCCACGATCTTCCCTTCACTTATGGAATGAATAAAAAGGAAAACAAATTTCCTGGTCTAGGAGATGATCTTACTTAATTGCTTAGCATTGATTATACAGATGGTGGTAGGTAGGGCTACCTCAAGTATTTTGTATAACTTACTACCCAAAGTAATAATAATAGTGAAAGACTAAGACCCATACACAACATGATGCTTCCACAAGTATGGTCGGCCTTATAATACATCACAAAATTCAAGAGGAGTAACATCATACAATACCTCACACATGAAGGGCTTGATGCTGTAGGGGAGGCGAAATTGTTGGCTGACGCAAACATATTGTCCTTGATAAAGCCACTCGATGGTGTATGACTGCGGGTGTGGTGTGGTCAGTAGGCCCAACTTCTTCATGATCTCTTCTAAAATAGTTTGTACTGACTCCCACTATTGACAATAAAGTGAAGTAGAGACCCCCTCACACACATTTGTAAGTGGAAGAGACACTCTCCTTCCTCAGGATCTTCAGGCTCAATCTTCTGGATCTTAATGGTGGCAATGATGGGCTGAGCTCCACATTAGTAATATGCTTCCTTTTATCATCCCCCTATTCTAGTTCTAACTGAATTTCAGAACATGCGTATGAATCTAAAGCCTTCATCTCTCCCACCAATGATTTCTTAGCTCAACACTCACTTGTGTTGTGAACGGGGCTCTTATGGAACTCACACCATGTTCCTGTGTCCTTTGTCTTTGTGGTGTTGTTATTTGCTTATGGCTTCCACAGGTTGTCTTGGGTCACCCCGCCTTGGTTTTGTCTTTTGTTCTACAATTGAGGGGCCCTCTTGCCCTACTTTTGATTCAGAGATCCAAAGTCGTGCTTCTTTTGTTTAAATTTTTATTCAATGTTGGCAGCATATTGATATGTCGCACCAAGCAAGGAGATGTCTAGGAACTCCATTTTTTCTTGAATGTATTTGTGTAGAAAGCCATGGTACTTGAGCACCAAATTTCGCTTAGTGTCTTTTATACCCAAATTTTTGCATAGATTTTAAAAAATTTTTGTGAGCTCATGCCAATCTTGGTTCCTTTGTTGTCATAGTGTGGTCCACTGTATGTACTTGTTCTCATAGCTCCCCACGGGGTAATACTGTTCATTGATGATGTACTATAAAGAGTTCTAAGAGGGGGAACAGTGAACAAAGAGGGTTCCTCGCTTGTCTTCTCATAGTAAGTTTCCCACCATTCCTTGACATGGGTAGCAACCTTAAGCAGTGCAAAATTAATATTCTCCCTATTGGAGAAACTATGGACTGAAAAGTAAGCTTCCAATATATTCAACCATTTATCTACAATGTATACATCTATTTGACCTTTTGATATAGGGATATTGAGGTTTACTTATACCTTGAAGGGGGTGGTGCCTTCAAAGTGATTGTTAGATGAAGATTGACGT
Organism: Pinus taeda; assembly: GCA_000404065.3. Lineage (NCBI taxonomy): Eukaryota > Viridiplantae > Streptophyta > Pinopsida > Pinales > Pinaceae > Pinus > Pinus taeda. Next base: position 28,342 of record APFE031301791.1, read on the forward strand.
CGATGGGAATCCATCTAAGGATCTGGGAAAAGTTGTCCATCATTTCATTCCTTTGTCATTCGAGGGCTTCTTCAAGAAATATTTTGAAATGATATCGTACTCCCTCATATTTTTTTCTTTTTCCATGGGAGGCCATCAGGGCCAGCGAGGCTGATCTAGGAAAAGTTCAACCAGTTTGAGATCTAAATCCTTATACCCCGATGCCATTTGGGACATGCACAAAAAATCAGAGAAGGAGAAAACCACTTAGATACCACTGATCCAGATTTATAAAGGAACCACATGAAATATAAATATGAATAGAAACATAGATATATAGTGAAAATAGAACATCAATTTGTTAATAACAAAGTACTGAAAATTGTTACATGTTGAATGGAAATAAACTAGCTCAGGCGATGTTATCTTACCTCTAAGAAGATATGTGGCATCTACATGCCTTCTAACCTATGTTACAATGAGGACTAGGGGCCTTTTTATCATTAATAAATAATGGGAAACGATAAATATAAAAAAGCCTAAACCTTGGAGATGAAACACCAATTTTTTTTGGGACCTATTGGGGTTAGTTGGCGTATGATCAAGTTCTTGGGGTCATAACTTTGGCATATGATCTACGTTTGACTATCACAATACCTCGTTTTGAATATCTCCAAGAGGAGACCAAAAATAAGCTAGTTAAATGGACTTGTACTTTTCTAGTCTCCTTGATTTCCCAAAAATCATCATTTAGGCCCTCAAACCCTCTCTAGAATTTTAGGACCCATAAAACTATCAAAAATAGTAAGTTGTGCTACAATTAAGGAAACTAAAATAAACAATGGTGGGGGTCCAGGTGGAATAGGAAGGTAGCCACCAATATCCACCTGGTTCACTCCTCCCCACTTAGGAAGCTATGGTCCCCATCACGTTGAATGCCTCCATGAGATGGGGAAACTTCTGCTAACTTGGTCCCTGGTGAGCCACTTGCCTTGGTATAGGAGTTGCCCAACTTTAAGAAATCGATACATTTGGATCTTCTATTAGTGAGTGGTATTGATCTATGTGTCCATAATCTAATCAGTTGTGTCCTGCTCCATTAGTCTGGCTTGAGTGCTTTTGGTGTTAGTTATTATGCAATGTCTGATGTGTCTAACAATGGTGGAAAGTATGGCCAAAGGCAGTCCATAGTGAACATTGGGTGTAGGTCAAGGAATGGGGGAATGTTGAGATTGAAATCGTTGTCACCCAAAACCTTGGTGATGGTGTAAGGCCTGTATTGGAATGGTCATACCTTCCAATGGGATTTGACAAGGCGTTATTTCTACAAATGCAACCAAAATTTGTCACCCAAATGAAACTTATGTGGCACCCGATGTTGATCATGCCACTACTTGTACTTGGCATTGGACTTCTCCAAGATGTAGTGAACTTGTTGGTAGATGTGTTGGACATGTTCAATAAACTTGATTTCTTTATCAACCTCAAAATATACATGTGCAGATTTTGTTTGTTAGTCTCATGAGGCATGACAACATCAATCAAACACAATGGTTGAAATCCAAAACCCACTTGAAAGGGAATGTGACCAGTCGAGCAATGGAGAGCTCTGTTCTAGCTATGCTACACATAGGGAAGGCTCTCATCCCATGTTTGCAGATTCTTGAAGTTGTACATGAAGATTAGGTCGACTATCATCCTGTGGATGACCTTTGTTTGGCCATCAGTTTGGGGATGGAATGCAGTTGACTTGGTGAGCTTTGTGTCACACAGTGTCCATTGGCTCGACTAGAATGTGCTCAGGAACCTGTTATCCCAATATGCTATGATGGTTTGTAGGATCCAAAAATGTACCCATACTCATTCAAAGAAGATTTTGGTAGTGTCCTTTGCTATGATAATCTTCTTGCAGGTTGCCAATATAACCATTTTTGAAAATATATCCACGACCATAAATACATAGTCATTATCATGCTTGGTAGAAGTGAGCCTAGATAGATAGTCCATGGAGATGAATTCCCAGAGCTGGATTGGAGTAGGCCCATCCATAGGTCTCATGGCCAAATATTTGAGAACAATAATCAGTGCAACAACTGGGGGATGATTGAGAACATATGCAACATGATTGGTGTTGTCCTTTTTGTATTTAATGTACAAGTGTAATTGTTGTATATATGTAGACCACTTATGATGGAAATCATTCCTCAACTTCCCTTGTGTTTGTATAAACTGAAGGGGTTGATGATTTGTGTGGATTGCCATCTCCTTCCCGAAAATGTAATGCTTCCATTGCCGATAGGCTTGCACAATAGAATACATTGCTTTATCAAAGGTGGGGTACTTCTGAATTGTATCAGAAAGTGTCTCACTATGATAAGCCACTAGATGCTCGTGCTGGGTGAGGACTACACCAATAGCATAGTCAGAGACGTCTATCTCAATTTCAAAGGGTTGTTGTAAGAATGGCAATTTGAGTACAAGTGAAAAGTAGAGGTGGTGATTTAGTTCAATGAATTCCTTCCATTGGGACTCAGACCAGGAAAATTTTTCTTTTGCTCCATCTTGTAGATTTTTACTGTAGATTCAACATGTTATGTGATTTTCTAAAACACAAGAAAATAAGCTATCCTAATCTTCAGCGGAAACCAAAATTGATTGATGAAAATAATAAATAGAAAAGGAAGAATATCAATGACACATAACACAATATTTCTCTAGGGAAAGCAACTGCTAAAAACCCTGACTATCTATATTGCATTAACAAGAAGATATGAGAAGAAAATACAATGCTTGTTTGTCCTAAATAATTCCTCCACTAGTACAATCTAACTCTATGCTTCCTAGGATGACTTTGGCCAACACTTATCCAATTTACTAGCCTTCCAAGCCTCTAATTCCTTATGCAATCCCTAAGGGAATTAGCCTCTATTTAATGTGGAAATTCACGATCCATAACTGTGCAATCCAAAACATATGCCCTCAACTGGTTGCATGCACCATCTGTAAAATTTAGAAAATTATACAATTGATAGTACACTATCCCTGAACTCTAATCTCAATTGGGTCTTCCTCTGAATTGACATGCATGAGTTATTTATGGGTGAATATTCAGTTAACTGGTGTGGTACTAGTGATGCACTGGTGCACTACTCCACTATTAGACCTCTAATAGTTCCTTCAAAAGTTAGAACTAGTTTAACTGACTATAAATCAATTAGACTAGGTTATCTAATTACAACTCAAAAGAACTCAACCTGGGCCCCTAAAATTTAGGGATCACTCTACACGACTCTAGATAGACTTCTAACTCGAATTTGATAAGTCAATTTAACTTAATTAATTATTACAAGTTTCTATAAGAATAGAATTTTGATTTAATTCACAATTTAATTCAAAGACAAATTAAATTGGAATTTCTAGATGCCGTTTTTATCATTTCTTGTTTCTATTTTCAACACGTCCTTGGTAATCTGATTCAAAGGCCAATTGATATGGGAGAAATTAACATGAACCTTCGATAAAAATTGGTAAGGCCTAAAATGATGCGAAGTTCTGTTAGAGTGGTCGAGCCTGGCCAATCCAAAATGAATTGGATCTTAACTGATCCACATGTATGCCTTGCTTACCTATGATGTATCCCAAATATTGGAATTGGCTCATGCCAAAGGTGCATTTCTCCAAGTTGGCACACAAATTTTTCTGCCACAGGGTTTGAAGGGCTAGCTAAATGTGTTCGAAGTGCTCTTCCCAACTCTTGCTGAAGATGGGGATGTTGTCTAGATAAACAACCATGAGTTGGTGAAGGACAACAAGATATCATCCATCAAACTCATCAAAGTGGTAGGGGCATTTGTCAACCCGAAATCCATGACTAACAATTTAAAAATGCCTTCCTTGGATTTGAAGGAGGTCTTCCATACATATGTGGGCTCTATTAGAATCTAGTGATAGTGAGACTTCAAATCGATCTTGCTAAAATATTTTCCCCCTTTCTGTTGGTCCAGAAGGTCATCCATATGTGGGATTGGATACCTATTCCTGATTGTGATTTTTTTTAGTGCCCAATAATCAATGTGGAGCCTCGAGGTCCCATTCTTCTTCTATACAAGTACATTAGGATCCCACAAGGTGGGTAACTTGGTTGGATGTGCCCCTTTTGCGACAACTTTTGGATATGTCACTTTGTCTCTTCATTTTCCAGAATGGAGCATTGGTATATTGGCCCATTAGGTAGAGGTGCTCCGGGAGTCAGATAGATTGAATGCTTGATGTGAAAGTGAAGGGGTACCCTTGTGGGTGACGAGAAGATGTCCCTATATTCTTCGAGGACATTGTCCACTTGCTTCAATTGTGCGGTGAAACCTTTCACGGTGGCCATATATGTGGCCATGATCTCCCCCTTACTTTGAGAGTGAATAAAAAAGAACAAAAATTCTCGGTATGGGATATGATCTTACTGCATTATTAGTAGAGATCAAAGAGATGGCGATAGGTGGGGCTACCTCCAGTATTATGTATAACTTACTTCCCAAATAAATAATAACAATGCGAGGCCTCAACTCATACACAACATGACACTTCCAAGAGTATGGTTGGCCTAATAATATGTCAGAAAATTCAGGAGGAGCAACATCACACAATATTTCATATGTGAAGGGCTTGATGCGATAGGGAAGGCGACACTGTTCGCTGACGCAAAGATCTCATCCTTAGTGAAGCCACTTGATGGTGTATGATTGTGGGTGTGGCATGGTTGGTAGGACAAATTGATTCATGACCTCTATTGAAATGAGGTTCTTTTGACTCTTGCTATCGATAATGAACTGCAACGAAGACCCCTTCATGCACATCTACGAGTGGAAGAGATGCTCCCCTTCCTCTGTATCTTTGGGCTAAATATTTTTGATCTTGGTGGTGGCAACAATGGCATTGGTCTACAAATCAATAATCTGCTTCCCTTTGTCATTCTGCTTGTCACGTTCCAACTCAAAGTCAGAACATGCATCTGACTCTAAAGCTTTTAACTTGGTCACGAGTGACTGCTTGGCTCGACACTCCCTTGTGTTGTGAGTGGGGCTATTATGTAACTCACACCACTTTCTCGTGTCTTTATTTGTCCTCATGGTGTTTCTCTTTTCTTGCGGCTTCAATGGGTTGTCCTGGGTCACCCTATCTTGAGTTTCTCCTTTGTTCTGCGATTTAAGGCTTCTCTTGCCTTGCTTCTGATTAATAGATCCAAAGTCACCCTTCTTTTGTTTAAATTTTTATTCAATCTTGGTAGAATATTGTTATGTTCACCAAGTGTGGAGATGTCCAAGAACTCCATTTCTTCCTGAATGTATTTATTGAGACAATCACGGTACTTGAGCACCAGATGTCACTCAGAGTCTTTAATACCCAACTTTGTGTGTAGAGTGTGAAAAATGTTTGCGAGATCATGCACATCTTGGTCCCTTTGTTGTCTTAATGTGGTCCACTATATGGTTCTCATAGCTCCCCATGATGTAATACTATTCCTTGATAACCTCTCAAAAATAATTCCAAGAGGGGACAACTGCAAATAGAGAGGGTTCCTCGACCCTTTTCTCACAGTAAGTTTCCCACCAGTCCTTGACATGGGGAGAAACCTTACAAAGTGCAAAATTAATCTTCTCCATATAAGAGAAACTATAGACTTAAAAGTAACCTTCCAATAGATTCAACCATTTATCTATGTCTGCATCTATTTAACCTTTGAATATAGGGATATCAAAGTTTAGTTGTACCCTTAAGGGGGTTCCACCTCCGTAGTGACAACTAGATGAAGATGCATCCCCTGTGGGTGTCCATCGACGAACCTGGGCAAAGTTGTCCATCATTTCATTCCTTTTTTTCTCAAGGGATTCTTCGAACAATATTTTGAAAGGATATCCTACTCCCTCATTTTTATTTTCTTCCAGCATGGGAATATGTTAGGGTTGGCAAAGCTGGTATTACAAAGGTTCAACCGGTTTGAGCCCTAACTCCTTATACCCTGACTGCGTTGGGGACATACACCAAAAAAAGAGAAAGAGCGAACCACTTTGATACCACTGATATAGATTTATGAAGGAACAAAATGAAATACATATATGAACAAAAACATATAGATAGAACAAAAACAAAACTTCAATTCATTAATAGAAAAGTATTAAAAACTGTTACATGCAAAAGGGAAATAAACTAGCTCAAGCGATGGTAGCTTATCTCTGAGAAGAGATGTGGTGGCTACATAACTTCTAAACTGTGTTATAATGAGGCTTAGAGGCATTTTTATTATTAAGAAACAATGGAAAACCCTAAACATCTAAAAACCTAACCTTAGGAGATGAAGCGCCAAAATCTTGTGGGCCCCATTGGGGTTAAGTGGTATGTCATCTTCTTGAGGTCATAAATTTGGAATATCATTGCCTTTTGGATATCATAATACCTGGTTTCAAAGCTCTCTAAGACTAGTAAAATCATCTTGCACTTTTTGATCTCTCCGTTTATGCCCTTAAAATGACTCCATAATTTTAAGGCCCGAAAAAATGCCAAAAATAGTAAGCTGTGCTACAATTAAGGAAACTGAAAGAAACAACAGTGTGGGTCTAGGTGGAATAGTTGGGTGACCACCAATATCCACTTGGATCACTCCTGCCCCCTTAGGAAGCAATGGTCCCCATTATGTTGGGTTCCTCCATGAGATGGGGAAACTTCTGCTGAACTTAGTCCTTGGTGAGCCACTTACCTTTGTGTAAGAGTTTGCCAGCTTTGATAACCCTATAAAATTGGATCTTTTGTTGGCAAGTGGTCTTGATTTGTGTGTCCCTAATCTGATCAGTTGTGGCATGCTATATGTAGTCTGAGTTGAGCTTTGTTGGTGTAAGTTTTTCTGCAATGTCTGATGTGTCAAAAAAGGGCGAAAATTATGGCTGAAGGTTGTCCACATTGAACACCAGGTGCATGCCAAGGAATGGGGGGATGTTTAGCTCACAATTGTTGTGTCCCACAACCTTGGAGATGGTGTAAGGCCCATATCTGTGTGGTTGGATCTTCCAAGGGGTTTTGACAAGGCGTTCTTTCTGCAAATGCAACTAAACTTTATCTCCCTCCTGAAACTTATGTGGCCCCCGATGTTGATCATGTCACTACTTGTACTTGGCATTAAATTTCTCCAAGATGTCAAGAAGCTGCTGGCGGATGTGATGGAGGCGTTCAATAAACTTAGTTTCTTTATTAGCCTCAGATTGTACATGTGTGGATCTTGTCTGTGTAGTTGCATGAGGCAAGGCAACATCAATCAGGTTGAAATCCCAGACCCACCTGAAAAAGACTACGACCATTCAAGATATAGAGAGCTATGTTATAGCTACGTTGCACATAAGGAAGGCTATCATCCCAATTTCTTGTATTCTTTGAGTTGTACATGTGGAGTAGGTGCACTATCATCCTGTTGACGACCTTTGTTTGGCCATTAGTTTGGGGATTGAATGCAATCAACTTGGTGACCTTTATGTCAAAAAGTGTCCAGAAGATCAACTAGAATGTGCTTAGGAACCTACTATCCTGATCTGATATAATGGTTTGTTGGAACCAAAAATATACCCATACTCATTCAAAGAAGAGCTTGGTAGTGTCCGTTGTTGTGATACGCTTCTTGTAGACCACCAACATAGCCATCTTGGAAAATTTGTCCACAACCACAAATACATAGTCATTATCATTCTTGGTATAAGGGAGGCCAAGAAGATAGCCCATGGATATAGTTTCCTAGAGTTAGCTGGGAGTAGTCAGAGGATTGTATAGGCATTTATTTTTAAGGGTTGGCTTGGTGATGGTATAGGCGGTGCAAGATCTGATATATTTTCCAACATCTTGTCAGAGTTTTGGCCACAAAAATCATTCTGTAGTACAACCAAAATTTTCTCCACACTAAAGTGTTTTGCGAATCAAACTGTAGTGTGTCTCCCAAATCAACTTGGAACAATCGCTTGAAGGAACAAAAATGTGGCCCAAGTAGCATAATAATTCATGGTGGAGGTGGAAATATGAAACTTTCTTGGCATCGACAAGTATCTGGTATGTGGTGGAAAAATTTGGATTATTTTTATACAATTGTAGGCATCCAAAGTTCTCTTGGACACAAGAGTTGAGAACAATAGCTAGTGTGGAAAGTGGGGGATGTCTGAGACAATATGCAACATGATTGGTTCTGTCCTTTTTGTATTTAATGTTCAAGTGTAATTGTTTCATATATGTAGACCACTTCTGATTTTGATCATTCTACAACTTCCCTTGTGTCTATATAAATGGAAGAGGTCGGTGATCTGTGTGGATGACCATTTCCTTCGCCAAAATGTAATGCTTCAATTTCCTACATGTCTACATGAAATAATACATCTCATTATCATAGGTGGGGTACTTCTGAGTTGTATCGGATAATGTCTCACTTTGATAGGTCACCTGGTGCTCATGCTAGGTGAGGACTACACCAAGAACATAGTTGTAGGTGTCTGTCTCAAGTTCAAAATCCTGTTGTAGGTTTGGTAGTGTGAGTATAGGTGTAGAGCAGAGGTGGTGCTTCAGCACAACGAATCTCGTATGTTGAGACTCAGACAAGGAAAATTTTTCTTTCGCTTCACCCTTGGCAGTATGACTCAAATATCAAGTGATATGGGAGAATGCCAACACGAACCTTTGATAAAAATTGGAAAGGCCCAAAAAGTTGCGAAGCTCTGTTAGAGTGGTCAGGGCTGGCCAATCCCAAATGACTTGGATCTTAGCTAGATCTGCATGCAAGCCTTTCTCATCTATGATGTAACCCATATATTGGATCTGGCTAATGCCAAAGGTGCATTTATCCAAATTTGCACATAGTTTGTGTTGCCACGAGGTTTGAAGGACTTGCCGAATGTGTTGTACGTGTTATTCCCAACTCTAGTTGAAGATGAGGATGTTTTCCATAGAAATAATAATGATTGAGTTGGAGAAGGGATGAAAGGTGTCATCCATATTCCTTATAAAAGTAGCAAGCAACATTTGTTTAGCCGAAATGCATGACTAACCATTCAAAAAATCCTTCCTGAAGGTGGCCTTCCATACATCGGTGGGCTCTACTGGAACCTGGTGATAGCCAGACTTGAAATCAATCTTGCTGAAATACTTGGCCCCCTTGAGCTGGTCCAGAAGGTCATCAATCCATGGGATTAGATACCTGTTCCTGACAGTGATTTTGTTTAGTGGCTGATAATCAATGATGAGCCTCTAAATTCCATCCTTCATTTGTACAAGTACAATCAGGCTCCCATAAGGTGAGGAACTTAGTCAGATGTTCCTTTTTTTCAGCAATTCCTGCATATGCCACTTATGTCTTCATTTTCATGAATGGGGTGACACTGTATGAACCCATTATGTAGAGGTTCTCTAGGAGTTAGATTGATCGAATGCTTGACCTGACAATGCAAGGGTACCCCTATGGGCAAGGAGAAGATGTCGCTATAGTCTTTCACGACGTTACCCACCTGTTTCTATAGCACATTGGAACTTTTCACAGGGGCCATGATATTCCCCTTCCTTTGAGAATGAATAAAAAGGAAAACAAATTTCTGGGTTTGGGAAATGATCCTACTAAATTTCTTAGAAGAGATCAAAGAGATCGCAACAGGCAAGGCTACCTCTAGTATTATGTATAACTTATTGCCCAAAATAATTATAATAGTGTGAGACCTTGACTCTTTTACAACCTAAGGCTTCCACAAGTATGGTTGGCCTAATAATACATCAAAAAATTCAATAGGAGAAACATCACACAATACCTCATCTGTAAAGGGCTTGATGTTGTAGGGTAGGCGACACTACTCGCTGATGTGAAGATCTTGTCCTTGGTGAAAACACCTGATGGTGTACAACTATTGATGTGGTTTGGTTGGTAGGCCTAACCGCTTCATGAACTCTTCTGAAATGAGGTTCTTTTGGGTCCCACTGTTGAAAATGAGCTGCAGCAAAGATCCCTCCACCCACATCTGCGAGTGGAAGATATCTAAGCTCAAAATTTTGGATCTTAGTGGTGGAAGAAGTGGTGTTGGGCTCCACATCAATAATATGCTTCCCTTTGTCATTTCTCTTGTCAAGTTTTGACTTAGATTCAAAACTCACATTTGACTCTAAAGCCTTCAGCTTGACCATGAGTGACTGCTTGGATCGATGCACAATTGTGTTGTGAGTGGGGCCGTTATGGAACTCACACCACTTTCTCGTGTCCTTATTTGTGTTTGTGGTGTTGTTATTTGATTGCAGTTTTAGTGGGTTGTCCTGGATCACCCTGCCTTGGATTTTCCTTTGTTTTGTGGTTTTGGGGCACTATTGCCCTACTTCTGATTCACAGATCCAAAGTTGTGATTCTTTTGTTCAATATTAGAAACAGATTGATATGCTACACCAAGTGAGGAGATGTACATGAACTCTATTTCTTTTCGAATGTATTTGTGCAAACAATCATCGTACTTCAGCACTAGATTTTTCTCAGAGTCTTTGATACCCAACTTTGTGCATATAGTATGAAATTTTTTTGTGATCTCATGCACTTCTTAGTCCCTTTTCCATTGTAGTATGGTCCATTGTATGTACTTGTCCTCCTATCTCCCCATGAGGGTTCCTCAGCTCTTGTCTCACAGTAAGTTGCCACCAGTCCTTGACATGGGGAGGACCCTTGAGCAATGCAAAAGTAATCTTCTCCCTATCGAAGAAACTATGCACTAAAAAGTAACCTTCCAACAAAATCAACCATTTATCTACAAAGTATGCATCTATTTGACCTTTGGATATAGGGATATTAAATTTTACATGTAATTTGAAGGGGGTGGTGCGTCCGAAGTGATTGTTGGATGAAGATGTGCTGTCGTTGGGAATCCATCGAAGGATTTGGGTAAAGTTGTGCATCATTGCATTCCTTTGTCACTCGAGGTATTCTTTGAGAAATATTTTGAAAGGATATCTTTCTCCCTTAACTTTATTTTCTCTTGCCATGGGAGGCCGTTGGGGTCAGCGAGCTCAGTATTACAAAGGTTCAACTAGTTTGAGCCTTAACTCCTTATACCCTGACCTCATTGGGGACATGCACAGAGAAATAGATAAATAATAAACCACTATGATACTACTAATATAGATTGATGAGGGAACAAAATGAAATACAAATATGAACATAAACACAGATATATAGAGAAAACAAAACTTCAATTAAGTTAATAATAAAGTACTGAAAACTGTTACATGCAGAATGGAAATAAATTAGCTCAGGCGATGGTATCTTATCTCTAAGAAGCGATGTGGCGACTACATGCCTTCTAAACTATGTTAAAATGAGGCTTTGAGGCCTTTTAATCATTAAGAAACAATGGGAAACCCTAAAAATACAAAAACCTAACCCTAGGAGATGAAGCACCAAAATATTGTTGGCCCTGTTAGGGTTAGATGGAATGACAAATTCTCGAGGCCGTAACTTTGGCATAAGAGCTTCATTTGGCTATCATAATACCTCATTTCAAATATATTTAAGAGGAGGCTGAAAATAGATGGTAATTCAATCTTATGATTTTTCGGTCTCTCTGTTTTCGCAAAAAATCTCATTTAGGCCCTTAAAATGATTGTGGTAGTTTAGGACCTGAATAAATGCCAAAAATAGTAAGTTATGCTACAATTAAGGAAATTGAAAGAAACAATGGTGGGGGTCCAGGTGGAATAGGCATGTCGCCACTAATATCCAACTGGATCACTAAAGCAACCACTCTCCACACTTCTAAGGGAAATTTGGTTATGCACAATTGACTAGCATTTCTTAGATCATTCTATTATAGAAGGGGATTGGATGTTTATTCGAGTTTAACCTTATAAATAAAACTCTTTCAAGAAAAAATTTACAGGAAGACAACCCAAAAGTTTTATACAACTTATAAGATCATCTAGTGTGTTGGACAAGTTGCTTACAAATTGGATCTTTCAGACCACTGATAGATTTATAGTCTTTTATGTGTCATGTTTTAAGAAGCTAGTGAGATCAAATTTTAGGGTTAAAACTAACCTACCAAAACTTGATGGGAAAAGATCCACTTGGCTCTAGTTTTAAGTAATAATAGCTACCAAAGAGCATTAAGTACAGTGATTTGTGGTTTGACGGTAAGTCTACTTGGGCGAAGCCTAGGAGACCGTAGTTCAAATCTCATTGAGTACACTGGCCTGCTATGGTGGGTGCTCGAGAAGCAGATTCCCCACCCCCGCCTTGGTGGCATGAGAGTCTCGCTTTGCTAAAACCATATGATCTTAGTATATCTACTTGCAGGTAGTTGGATGTACTCTTGGTGTTATAGTGGCAACTACGACAATTGATCCTAGGTCTCCAATAGATTAGGACTTGTAGTTACTGATTCATCATGTGGTTAAGAAAAAAGAAAAAAAAGAGCATTAAGTTGTGCCAACACATAGTTTAAGAAGTATTAATTGAGTGGAAAGATAAGTAGTTATAAGGTACCACTTTGTGAATCAACAATGATTCTATAACTATTTACCCACCTCCTCCTTAAGGAGAAAGTTAATTTTGTAGAAGGGGATGTTAGGTTCCTACCTTAACCTCCTTAATTTAGAGAACTTAGGATCGATAAAGTTGCAACTTGCAAAATATGGAATAGTAATTTTTGCATATAGAAGCAACATAAAAATTTCTAAGAGGCATAACTATTTTCTTTGGCAATTGATTTATGTGATTGAAAGGGTGCCTTCGGGAAACTAATCAAAGAATCATATACAAAATATTGAGGATTCAATGAAAACACAAATATAAATGATAAGAAAAAGCATAAAAAAGGTACTATGTAAGTGGAAATAAATTGTGAAGAAATATAATATTATGGGGAAATAGATGAAAGGAATATGAAAAAAAATATGTTTGAATAAAGCTAGAGGACCAATGCATTATTAGAATAAGGAAACCTATGAAATTCTTGAGAATAATTATATATTAGAAAACTTTTAAAAAAGTCATGTATTTACATTTCCAGTACATTTACACGTGTTCAATTTGAATGTTTAATAAAATATATTATCCACACATTGAATCTATATCTTCCATTTGATTATTTGCATCCAATATTAAACTTGATTTCATCCAGATGAGTAATGGATTCTACTATTTAACATCCCATATAGATTTATAGGATTACCTACCAAACTCCTCAATTCCATGTTTTGCTGTAAATAATCTTCTCTAAGATTTTCAAAACATATTGTGTGCCTAAACAAATGAGATATTATCATATGCAAATGAACTACTTTATCTATAATTTTATTATTTTTTAATGAAAGATAAAAAATTAGTGGACCAAGCTATTAATAAATATTCATTATAATATTGTACAAGGCATTTCATATCAAGTAAGGCCTAAAATACAAAATTAAGTGACTAGTACTAACAAGAACCTGTTACCCATTACAAACATCTTAATGACAAAGTATGAATTATTTCACTATCTTATTAGTCCCTACGTTTCTAGGGATTATTGCACTCACTTTGCAATCAAAGTGCATTGAATCTCCAATATTTTGCCAAGTTTGTTGCAAATTTTACTACAATTTTGAGAAATGGCTAAATATTTCTATTTTCCCATAAATTCAAAAATAATTTTCTAATTTCTGGAAATCTTATTCCTTATTTTCCTTTGGTTGCGTGAGCCTTGATGTGACATAATTCCCCTGGTGGAGGGCATCTTAATTTTCGTATTTTTCAGTGCCTAAAAAATAATTTTAAAATAAAAAAGGTTAATTTGTGAGTGGCCATTCTGTCAGTCAATGCTCTGACACTGACATTGTTATGCCTAACACTACTACTTCTTTGGCCAATGATGCAAGAAATTACGGGTTTCTATGTACCTTACATAGGCAATGGGGGGGTTGAAGTAAGAAAGGATTCCATTAGATTTCCGAAAGAAGAATACTCTTGTGCAAAGGTCCTGCATCGCACAGTTAATTGTTGCAAGGATAATTGATAGTTATTTATTTATATTATGTCTCAAATTCACACACCATTGTTACTAGTTTCAAGAACATTGCTTATTACATTACCTTCTAATCCAGATTTATGCAAGAAAGAAATGAAATATAAATATAAGCAGAAACACAAAGCTACAACGAAGATATAACTTTAATTAATTAATAACAAAGCACTGAAAACTGTTACATGCAAAATGGAAATAAAGTAGTTCGAGCGATGGTAGCTTATCTCTGGGTATGGAATGTAACCCAATTGGTTTTAAATAAACCATAGGTTTAGTGATAAAACATCACAAAATAAAGATAGTAACAACTCTTTTGACAAGTTTGGGAAATGAGATTAGTAAAGAAATTAGTGTGATCTTTAGGTGAAAAACAAGTAATAAACACTAGTAGAAAATGATGAAATTAATGACTAGGTGACTAAAAAAGTTAGTCACTGCAATTATTTCAAGTGAATTACTACTAAATTTGAGCAATTTTAAGTGACTGAATTAAAAATTACTAACTTAAACGACTAATTTAGTCTAGGGGTAAAATATATGACTAGATAATAAGTGACTAAACTGAAAGCGACTAACTTAAATGACTAGTTTAGACTAGGATTAAAATATATGACTAGATAATAAGTGAAAAAATTAATAATTATTAACGTAAATGACTATTATAGTCAAAGAATAAAAATCTGACCAAATGACAAGTACAACAAGTATATGAATTAGACATTTATGTTAGTAATTTTTAATTGTGCCACTCTAGAAATGGAAAATTGCAATTTTGATACCGAAGTGTTACATTTCATACAAGGGTCTCCGAATCCATCTGCAATGCATATATATATGATTAAAAAAAACTCCATCCCTAGTTATTATTTAATTATTTAATGGTATATGAACCTTTGTTAATGATTTAATTGTTTTTAATAGTGGATAGCTGATAAAGTAAGTGATGAAATGAAGTTCATTTCAAGAAAATCAAATTGTTAATTTTTTAATGGTATATGAACCTTTGTTAATGAATAATTAATTGTTCCCTGATGGGGGTGATCATTTTGGGGGCTAGTTGACAGTGCATTGGATCAAGGAGCCAGAGGGGCCTCCATGTGCCACACGAAAGCAATGAAGAGTTGTTGGAACTCGTACCCCGCTCCCCTCGAGCAATGTTTAATACCGCACAGGGACTACATGCAGGAGGTCATTTGTAGGCATTGGGCGATGAGGAGAGAGTGCTGGAAGAGGATGAGGTGTGGTTTGTTTGCGTCCTGGCTCAAGCTTTGGCATGGGGCGGCAAAACAAGACGAGACCATGAAATCCGACTGAGAGGGGAATTGGCCCCTGCATCAAGCATGGCCATGGGATTCGAGGGAAGATTTATCTGTCTGACATAACAAATTATTTAGTTTTGGGATTGGAATGTGTGGGTCAGGAGCAGACACAAAGTTTTCCTTAGTTTGGCTCTATCTCTCGTTCGAGGAAGCTCCACTGGATATTCAGTTTGCTGGGGAGAGCGACCAATTTAGGGGCCATCTCTGGGGCTGTTTGAGCTTTGCAGACTCTGGGACTTCTGCCATGCCTTCCTTTTTCTTTGTTGGTCGTGGTCACAGTGTTGGTGCTCGGCACTTTGGGCTCTTTCTTATCCAAATAATATTAATGTTCAATGACTTTGGTACAACAAGTGGAGTTTTATTACAATATTGTCAATTCAAAAGTTCGTGGTGTGTTTCTTTGGTAAGGTAGTACACTTCCTGTGGTGGTGTGGTCGGTGGTAGTAGTGCTGGTTGTATGCCTTGATAGCAAGGGCATGCCTGAAGGGGGGGTGCCAACCCACGTATGGATGAATTCCAACAATATGGAGATCCTAGCTTAGACTCTGAGTCGACTGAGAGTCACCACTCTGCTGTGGACATGGCCCTATCCCCAGTTTGCTCCTCAAGCCACGTAGAAGCTCAGGTCACCTTGGAGTCCAACACGGCCCTATTGAATAACATACAACTCAACATTGATACACTAAAGGAGCATAGGTACGATGCCAGGAACGAATTTGTTGCTTATATCAATGATCTCCAACATATGCAGAATGAGACCCTGGAGTCGGTGGAAGGTCTTCGGCATCAACTTCGACACACAAATGACTATCTCTCTACCCTGGAGACTCTGGTGGAACATATTGATTATCATATGCATGAATGTGCTGCTTTCTTTGTTCAACCTCCCACATTTCCTGCCAATCCCCCTCCTTAATGTGTAATACTGAGATATGTAATTTTTCTCTTTTTGTGTCAGAAATAACCAAAGACACCGGTTGTCTTGGCTTCTCTTCAAGATTCTTACTATTTAGAGCAAGGCTTGTGCTGGCGCTTAAGCCATTGACACTGTATTTTGTTGACAATTCTAATATGATAATATAATGAATGTAAGTATGGGGAATTACGCAGTGCATTATATTAGATATCATTTTGGGATTCAACTGCGTTAAGTCATTCACGTATGACCATTTCCATGAGAGGTAGTCGTAACTGACTAATTTCTCATGATTTTTGAATAG
>APFE031301791.1:44943-69862 GCA_000404065.3 Pinus taeda
GGATTGAAACTAGTGAAATGTGGAGAACGAATCACATAGCATCAATCATCACTTCCGGGGCTTGCACCTGGTAACCAGGACTTCCCAGGAGGTCACCCATCCTAGAACTCCTCTGGCTCAAACGCGCTTAACTGTGGAGTTTTTCCACAATCAAGCCCACTTAGCTTGCTACCCATTTGCAAAACCTTAGCAAGTATTGTGCCTCATGAACCATTCAAGTTAGACTTACTTAACGCAGTTGAATCCCAAAATGATATCTAATATAATGAATGTTTTTTACCAAAAAAATGATTTAATTGTTTTTAATAGTGGATAGATAAAGTAAGCGATGAAATGAAGCTCATTTCAAGAAAATCAAATTGTTAATTTTTTAATGGTATATGAACCTTTGTTAATTTTTTAATGGTATACAAACCTTTGATAATGATTTAATTTTGTTAATTTTTTTAATGGTATATGAACCTAATTTGTTAATAATTTCATTGTTTTTAATAGTGGATAGATAAAGTAAGTGACGAAATGAAACTCGTTCCAAGAAAATCAAATTGTAAATTATTTAATGGTATATGAATATTTGTTAAGTTTTTAATGGTATACAAACCTTCTTTAATAATTTAATTTTGTTAATTTCTTACATGGTATATTAACCTTGTTAATAATTTAATTGTTTTTAATAAACGATAATGGATTAATAATTTAATTGTGTTTAATAAAAAATAATGGATAAATAAAATAAGTGATACAATAATTTCAAGAAAAAACACAAAAGCCTTTGAAGATGGTCACTAAGCATTAATATTAATTAAATTTAAAATTAAAATAAAAAACTATAAAAACTCATTTAAGTCTAAATAAAATAAAATAAAAATAACAAAAACCTGGAACTTAGACTTGCAGCTAAAAAACAATTTAGACTCACAATAATCGAAAAGACTAGGGACCGAAAGGTAGGGGTAGTGAAAAACTAGCTATGAAAGCCCAATTCTGCGAAAACTTGGTACAAAAGCCCCAAGAAAAAAAAAACCAAATATTCTTACCCCGCAAAAACTTTCCATTCTTACCCGCGAAAACTTGCTAAGAACCCTGTTTCCATGAAAATTGGTTATTGTCACTGTGATAAAGAGTACCACTTTAGGTTTACCCTAGTTCTAAACTCTCCATGAAAACATGATGTTTTGTCCATGAAGATGGCTCTTTTGGCACCAAATTTTTGCCATTGGCGGGAGGGTTCTGATATATTTTGAGAGATTTGAGAGAAATCCATGATGTGGTTAGAGATTTTTAGGGCTTGCAAAATTTTCTATATAATTAGAATCTTTGTCATGGATATAAGAGCATTGGAGAGAACTTGGAGGCTTTTGAAGAGGCAGACAATAGCTAATTGAAAAGTGAAATATGCAATTTTGGAGTTGGAATCACAGATTAGTTGGATTTATGGGTTTACATGCAGTTTTACTACTTGTTACTATGAAAGGCAAGCCTGTGTTAATTCTACGGTTTCTAATTTTCTTTTGCTAAGGGATCGACAGGGTTTTTTCTCTTCTTTTGCTAAGGGATCGACTAGAAATGAATGTAGAGTAGAGTGGGTTTTGTAAGATTGGGTAAAGAGTTACATCCTTATATGACGTTATATGAAGTTGCATCATCATATGAAACTTAATATTTATACCATTGATTCATTTGTTCTAAATGCATTGAGAAATTAAAATCTTTTCAACTCTAGCAATTCCTCTGGTCTTAATGCATTAAGAAATTGAAAGATTTTCAATTGCACTTCATGAAGGTGTAACTACTATCTCTAGCATGCAATTGAATGGTATCTCATGTAATCGAAGTCTTGCACATAATTTTGGAAATCAATCTTTGTCTCCAATGCCTCAGCCAAACCTTCACGGAGTGATTTTTTTCTTCTCAGTCTATGGTGGTTTACATATGTTATTCCCTTTGGATTACTGGGACTTCATCGATGCCCTCGAGAGTGGATCTCTTCACAAGAGAAAAATTCTTGACTTTCTTAGAATCGACATGAACTGACCACTGATGCATCCATAGGCATATAGATCCTTGTAGAAATTCCACACTGATCAGGGTTTTAACTATGCTCTTACCAGCCCTGAAGAACTAATTCTAAATGTTTTGACTGGGCATTTTAATAACAACAATTTATGAAAATGTTACCTGCAAAAAATTCTATGTTCCTAATTCTATATCTGAACTTTAAAGTTAGAATGATAATTGAAGTTGTGCAAAAGTAAATTTAAACTAGTTTTATAGACACTTGAGAGTGTTGTTTTCAGTGATTAAGCACAAGGGCTAATCCCTTTTTATGATGTATTCCCTTTGATTTCCAGGATGGAAGCATTGTTCTCAACTGTTAGGCTTACTCACGATGTGTTACTTTTCTCACCAAGATTATGTGGTAATTGCTCAAGAAGCACACTTTATCTAAAAACATATTAGAGCAGGTTGATCTTATCCAACTCTTAAGTGTGCAAATATCCTAACAATAATGTCTTTTCATTAATGCTCAATCAGATACTAACTGAATCCATATTTTTGCACATAGGTGTTGTTTGAACATTGGACCTTCAAAACTCAAATCACTAACTAAAAATAGCTCTGAATCTGTGGGCACCATACAGAGTCAAAGTTTCCTTATGCACATACCTACAACTGAAACAACTTTTGCTGGTTGCAGAATTTTAAATTGCTACCATCTCCCACTTTCATTTTTTGTAGCAGCCTTCCTGCTTATTTGATCTTTCTAGATATATTTTTTTGGTAGATATTTCCATATTTTAAAATAAATTTTTGATTATTTTCCTTTGTTATCTTCAGAATTTGATCACTTTTATCATGATTTACATTGTCATAAGACTCTGTTTTCTTCTACGAGATTTATTTCAAATCTTCAGATTTTTTTTTTTTTTAATATGGCCTTGATCAAATAAAGCTGGTGGATTTTGGACATGTACAATGTTTTTCTCAAAGATTTGTTTAGAATGCAAATCAGGACAATCCCTTCTTACATAATGTAAATGCAGAGCCTAATTTAATGTCCTAACACACTCTATGCTTATTTTGTCCCTTCTCAGGTTGTTTTCATCTATGATGTCAGTGTAGAACTATTAGGTGGTTCTAGAAACAACTTCCAACACACATTTTTCATATCTATGTCTCTCCAAACGGACTTGTGAAATTTCCAATTTCCAACACCAAACTCAATCCCATAATGAAAAACCTTGGATTTAGCACCTGGAATCAAAATGTAGCCTAGATATAACATTATGCCATTTCATATCTGATGCCTCAAGTTTATCATCTTCTTTGTATACATACATACACGGTGTAAGGAACCCTGTTATATTGTTTACCTAGAACTGACACAACTTTTGTTGGTTGCAGAATTTCAACTGCTGCCATCTCCCCATTTTCATTTTTTACTGCAACCTTCTTCCTTACTTGATATTTCTATACATTTTTTTGGTCAATCTTTCCATATTTTAACAATAAATTTTTGATTATTTTCCTTTGTTATCTTCATAATTTCATAACTTTTATTATGATTTACATTATCATAAGGCTTTGTTTTCTCCAATGGGATTTGTTCCAAATCTTCAAAAAATTGTTTTTAATTTGGTGTTGATCAGATAAATATGGTGGAGTTTGGACATGTACAATATTTTTGTCAAAGATCTATTCAGAATGAAAATCGGGGCAATTCCTTATTATAAGATGTAAACGTAGAGCCTCATTTAATGTCCTAACACACTTGACACTTATTTTGTCCGTTAAGTAGACATGGTGTAAGGGTTTATATAATGTATTCTCAAATCATCCCAGTAACCACACAAGTAAACCCCTTAGGTTAACTACATATTTCTCAGTATCTAGTATCTACAAGAACATTTTCAAAAATTCATGGACTTCATCTTCCACTAGCCATATAGGCAAGATCAAACATTTCCTTGTTGGTCAGGCTATAATTGATAGACTATCTCATGCATCCATAGTAACTACATCTTGGGTGCATACCACTTCCCACATCAATTCAACCACAACGCACAAATATCCATTGTCCTAGACTACATTTCACTTTGGTTTTTTTGTAGAACCCTATGAATAGGTCCCTAATCTATGAATCCCACATCTACACCAATCTTGGCTCCACCCTTTGTTGATGTCCTAAACTGGAATGATCACGCAAATGTGGAGCCTCATTTAATGTCCTAACACACTTGATTCTTATTTTTTCCCTTAAGTAGACATGGTGTAAGGGTCTATATAATGTATTTTCAAATCATCCTAGTAATCACACAAGTAACCGCCTTAGGTTAACTACATATCTCTCACTATCTAGTATCTGCAGGAACATTTTCAACAATTCCCGGACTTCATCTTCCGCTAGCCATATAGGCAAGATCAAACATTGCCTTGTTGGTCAGGCTATAACTAATAGACTATCTCATGCATCCACAGTGAATGCATCATGGATGCATACCACTTCCCACATCAATTCAACCACAACACATAAATATCTATTGTCGTAGAGTACATTTCACTTTGGTGCTTTTTGTAAAGCCCTATGAATAGGTCCCTAATCTATGAATCCCACATCTGCACCAATCTTGGCTCCACCCTCGTTGATGTCTTAAACTGGAAATATCATGTAAAGGCAGAGCCTCCTTTAATGTCCTAACACACTTGATGCTTATTTTGTCCCTTAAGTAGACATGGTGTAAGGGTCTATATAATGTATTTTCAAATCATCCTATTAACCACACAGGTAACCCCCTTAGGTTAACTACATATCTCTCACTATCTAGTATCTACATGAACATTTTCAATAATTCTTGGACTTCATATTCCACTAGCCATATAGGAAAGATAAAACACTACCTTGTTGGTTAGGTTATAACTAATATACTATCTCATGCATCCATAGTAACTGCATCATGGGTGCATACCACTTCCCACATCAATTCAACCGCAACACACAAATATCCATTTTTCTAAACTACATTTCACTTTGGTGCTTTTTGTAGAGCCCTATGAATAGGTACCTAATCTATAAATCCCACATCTACACTAGCCTTGGTTCCACCCTTTGTTGATGCTAGTGTAGAAATATTAGGTTGTTCTAGAAACAAATTTTAGCACACATTTGTGATATATATGTCTCTCCAAACAACCTTGTCAAATTTCCAATTGCCAACACCAAACTCAATTCCATAATGAAAAACCCTGGGTTCAATACCTAGAATCAGAATGTAGGCCGGATATATAATTATGTCATTTCATATCCGATGCCTTAAGTTTATCATATTCTTTATATACATACATACATGAAGAGCTTGGAAGAAAATGAAAATGAACTATAAGTAGTTGAAGTTGAACTACCACATGAGAGTACCACTGAGATTATATTTATTTATGGCTATGATTTTATTGATAAATATTTTCATGATAAATGTTCAAGGGACTCAAATTGTAAGACAAGGTTAACACAAGAATCTAAGCGTAATGAGAAACCTAAACCTATTTAGGAAAATAAACAAAACTTTATTGTTAAAAACTGGAAAGATCAAGTAAGCATGAAGGTTGCAACAAAAAATGAAAGCGGGAGATTGTTAGAAAATTATATATTATAGAGCAATGGAACACATAGAATATTGCATAAATATAAACACAGAAAACACATAAAGCTAGAGAGACATAGATATACATGGTTCACCCAGTTTGGGCTACGTCCACCCCGAACAGCCAGTCCTTCCTTTCTATTATCCAACAAAATGAAGAGACACAACCTACAATAGATCCACTGTAATATCCTCTAGTTTCTCTCATAGTCTCACCTCTCTGTTTCTTGTTCGGAGAATACACATCTATATCATAGCCTTAATAGAATGCCCTCATACAAAGAGAGGGGTTTCCTTCTAGGGCAAAAAACCCTAAACTAAACATAAGTTCTATTGTCAGATCATCCGCCTAATGAACGACCCAGATTAACTAGAAATTACTATACTTTTACAATGCAATTTTACATCTATTTTAGCTTCGGGGGCACTGCCCATGAAACCCTCGCCGGGGGATCGTTGGCCCCTGGACCCCCCAGCCAGGGGGATCGGCCCCCTCGAACCCCTGCTGGGGGGACAAGTCCCCCCAGCACCCCCCCCGCGTGGAGGGGTGTACAAACTTCCTAGGGTATACATCCAGCTGAAATAAAACCTCTAAATAATCATGCTCCACACCCAACAATCTCCCACTTGGAGAATGATTGTAGCAACTCCACCGCTACTTCATTTGTTGGACAATGAATCCTCTTTGGACCTAGTTGTTTCTCATATTCATCGTCATCCTTGAAGACCAATTGAAACTGAGCATATTCTCAGTTTCTCGTTGGTTACAAATTTTGTTAGCATATCTGCAGGATTCTGGCTAGTATGTATCTTTTCCAGCTTCAACTCTCCATCTTCCAACACTGATTGTATGAAATGTTACTTGAGCTGTATGTGTTTAATCCTGGAATGAAATGCTGAGTTCTTTGCAAGACGAATGGAGCTTTGGCTATCACTGTTTAATGTGCCCATATCATGCTCCTTACCCAATTCACCCATAAACCTTTGTAACCAAATAATTTCTTTACTAGCCTCTGTAGCAGCAACATACTCTGCTTCTGTTGTTGAAAGTGAAACAACACTTTGGATTTTTGAAACCCAAATGACAACTGTTCCACCTACAGTAAATACATATCCTATAGTTCTCCTCCTATTATCTTTGTCACTTGCCATATTTGCATCAACATATCCCTGTAGAGAAATGTTTGAGCCACCAAAGCATAATGCTTATTTGTGGTACCTTTCAAATATCTGAGAATCCATTTCACTGCCATCCAATGTTCCTTTCCTGGATTGTTCATGTACTTTCTTACAACTCCCACTGCATGTGCAATATCAGGCCTTGTGCAGACTATTGCATACATTAAGCTTCCAACTGCTGATGCATATGGAACTTTAGGAATATAATCCATGTCTTCTTGGGTCTTTGGGCACATTGCCTTACTAAGTTTGAAATGGCTAGCAAAAGGTATACAAACTGGTTTTGCATTATGCATATTAAATC
The DNA here is from genome assembly GCA_000404065.3 of Pinus taeda. NCBI lineage: Eukaryota > Viridiplantae > Streptophyta > Pinopsida > Pinales > Pinaceae > Pinus > Pinus taeda. The sequence goes on from APFE031301791.1 coordinate 52,066, forward strand.
TTTTCAACACCTTTTGTATGTACTCATTCTGAGACAATTTTAATTTGCGATTTTTCCTGTCTCTAGTTATTCTCATACCAAGGATTTGTTTTGCAGCTCCCAAATCCTTCATTGCAAATGAATTTGCCAATTTTATTTTGAGCACATTTATTTCCTGCATGTTAGACCTTGCAACAAGCATGCCATCTACATACAATAACAGTATAATATAGCTGCCATCTTTTTTCTTTTTCAGATAAACACAATGATCAAAGTGACATCTAATATAACCTTGTTGAGACATAAACTTGTCAAATTTTAGATACAACTACCTTGGAGCCTATTTTAAGCCATACAAGCTCTTCTTCAACCTGCACACTAGTTTCTCCTTCCTTTTTACCTCATATCCTTGTGGTTGCTGCATATTTATCTCTTCCTGCAAATCCCCATGGAGAAAGGCTTTCTTTACATCTAATTGCTCAAGATGCAAATCTTCAACTACTACTAGACTTAAAATAGTTTTGATTGAAGTCATTTTAACAACAGGAGAAAATATTTCATCAAATGAATACCTTTCTTCTGTGCAAACCCCTTCACCATAAGTCTAGCTTTGTACCTTTGTTTTCTTCCATCTTCTTTCTTCAGCCTGTAAACCCATTTATTATTCAATGTAGTTTTTACTGCAGGCAACCTGACTAAGTCCCAAGCCTGGTTATGCATTAAGGAGTCCATCTCTTCTTCCATGGCTAGCTCCCACTTCTTCTTGCTTTCAACCTACATTGCTGCTTCATAACATTCAGGTTCACCAGAATCAGTCAATAATAAATAATATAATGAAGGAGAGTATCGTTTAGGGGGTATACTTATTCTGGTAGATCTTCTAACACCACTTTCAGGTGTTTGGGGTGCCTGTTGCTATTGTGGTAGTTGCTGTTGTTTAAGTTGTTGATTATTATTATTTTCAGGCACCTTTACTTTTTTAGTGATCTCATCAAGTACTGTGTATTCCTTATTTTCTTTTTCCTGTTTCTTTTCCGGCAACTGATTCTTATACAAGACCTTTTCATTGAATATTACATCTCTTCTCCTAATGATTTTGTGATTTTCATAATCATATAAGCGATAATCAAAATCATTAACACCATATCCAATAAAGGTACATTTCTTTGACTTTGCCTCAAGATTTGTTCTATTTTCTTTATTAATATGGACAAAGGCCTCACAACCAAAAGGCTTTAAAAAGGAGTAGTTTACCTTTTTACCTGTCCATGCTTCCTCTAGAACACCACCATCCAAGGAACTTGCAGGCCCTCTATTTATTATATAAACAACAGTATCTACAGCGTCTTCCCAAAATTGTAAAGGCAATCCTACATGCACCTCACGCACCTTGCATGCTCTGTGATTGTTCTATTCATCCTTTTTGACACAACATTTTCTTGTGGTGTTCTTGGAATTGTCTTCTCTCTGCGGATTCCATGCTCTGAACAATACCTATCAAACTCTTTGCTGCAATATTCAACTCCATTGTCTGATCTAAGACACTTCAATTTCTTTCCTGTCTCAATCTCAACCAAAGCTTTCCATTTCTTGAAAGTATCAAATACATCAAATTTATTCTTAATACAATAAATCCAAGTTTTTCTAGTTGCATCATCAGTAAAAGTAACATAATAATGTGAGCCACCAAGAAATTATACCTGAGCAAGTCCCCATACATCTGTATGCACAAGCTCTAATTTTTCACTCTTCTTTTCTTTCCCAACTCTGAGAAATCTGACTCTCTTCTGTTTTCCATAAATGCAATTCTCATAGAAGTCAAAATAAACATTCTTCAAACCCGACAACAGATTCTTCGAGTGAAGAACCTTGATCCCCTTCTCACTCATGTGTACGAGCCTATGATGCCATAATGTTGCATATGATCCTTTGGAAGTGAAAGCATTAACAAAGTTAGAAATACCATTGCATAAATACAATGTACCAAAATTTTCACCTTTTGCTATTACCAGGGCTCCTTTGGTGTCCTTCCAAGCTTTATCTGTGAAAGTTGTCACACAACCTTCACCACCTAACTGCCCTATTGAAATTAGATTTTTCTTCATATCTAGAACATGCCTTACCTCCTTTAGTAGCCATTGGTTTTCATTCTACTATTTTACAAGAACCCTACCCATTCCAACAATTTTATAGGGTTTATCATCACCCAAATGGACTTGTCCAAAATCTCCTTGAACATAGTCATGAAAATATTTCTTATCAGGTGTGGCATCGAATGAGGCCCCTGAATCTACCACCTAGGAATCAGTAATATTTTAGCAAGAAAGAATAAAAGCATCTTGTCACACCTCACCTGTCACATTTGCTTCATGATTGTTTTCTTGCTGTGCATCTCCTTCTTTTCCCTTTTGAGATCTATAGTCTTTCTTTATGTGTCCTTTGTTTCCACATTTCTAGCATACTATCCCCAATCTGGACTTGGATCTGTCTTTCCTTGATTTACTGTGATATCCTGAGCTCTTTCCTCTTTCCATTTTTCTTCCCCTAGACTCTGCACTTAAAGCGTTACCCAATGTCTCATCGAAGCTTTTCCATCGCATTTCCTTGCTAAGGATAGCACCGACAACATCATAAAACTTTAAAGTAATAGATCCAGAAACAAAGTTACTAATGGCCATTACTAAACCATTCCAAATTTCTGGCAATGAGCACAAGAATAATAGAGTTCTAACTTCATCATCAAAGTTTACCCCTACAGAGCTTAACTGACTTGTAATAGTATTAAAATCATTTAAATGGTCTGCAACAGATTCACCTTTCGACATCTTCATATTAAATAATCATTTCATAAGAAATACCTTGTTTGAGGCCGATGGTTTTTCATATAGTTTCACCAATGCCTTAATCAAACCCTCTGTCATTGTTTCCTTTGAAATGTTGAAGGTGACCGATGCTGTGAGGCACAACTGTACTGTTTCGAGTGCCTTTCTATCGAGAAGGTTCCATTCTTCATCTGTCATACCCATTGGCATCTTCTTTTTTCGCCCAATGGTAGCTACAGATCTTTTTGATACAGATAATCTTCCATTTGCATCTTCCACAGCGAGAAGTTTTGGCCGTTAAATTTCTCGACCCTAAAATTGCCATCTTCCGCCATTGCTCCCACTCGAATGAGGAACCCTTCTTTCCTGCGAGTTTATCAGCCAAATAGACCTTCAACTCTGATACCAGTTGTTAGAAAATTATATATTATAGAGCAATGGAACACATAGAATATTGCATAAATATAAAAACAGAAAACACATAAAACCAGAGAGACACAGATATACATGGTTCGCCCAATTTGGGCTATGTCCACCCCGAACAGCCAGTCCTTCCTTTCTATTATCCAACAAAATGAAGAGACATAACCTACAACAGATCTGCTGTAATATCCTCTGGTTTCTCTCACAGTCTCACCTCTCTGTTTCTCGCTTGGAGAGTACACATCTATATCACAGCCTCAATACAATGCCCTCATACAAAGAGACGGGTTGCCTTCTAGGGAAAAAAACCCTAAACTAAACATAAGTTCTACCGTCAGATCATCTGCCTAATGAACGGCCCAGATTGACTAGAAATTACTATACTTTCACAAGGGAATTTTAGATATGTTTTTAGCTTTGCGGGTGCTGCCCCCAAAACCCCCGTCGGGGGACCGCTGGCCCCTGGACCCCCCAACCGGGGGGGATTGGCCCCCCCGAACCCCTGCGGGGGGGACAAGTCCCCCCCACACACCCCCCGCGTGGAGGGGTGTACAAAATTCTTGGGGTATACATTTGGATTAAACAAAGACCTCTAAATAATCATGTTCCACACCCAACAATGGCAGTGGTTTAAAATTTTGCAACCAACAAAAGATGTTTCAGTTGTAGGTATATGCATGAGGAAAATTTGAATCTGTAGTTTCCGACAGATTCAAGAATAGAAACTTATAGCACAACTCATCTATAAAACTCTTGACTGCTATCTTGGAAATGATAATTGTTTAATCATAAGACTATATCTTTGTAAGAATAGAAACTACTAGCACATTGGACATTGATTTCTTGTGCAACAATGTTGGAGGTAAAGTTAGTGGCAGAAGAGCAGTCAGAACATGAGAATATTTTTGACAATGTAGATAGAGCTTCCCTGTCATGTCTAACAAGTTTGAAGGCCATGACCAACTTCTTCCTCTACTTCCAAAAAATATTTTCCTTTTGCTCATCCCCATTTTTTCTAGTGTGCATTTGTTTTAAAAGTTAGAAAAGGAAATTGGTTGTAAGAAGAGTCTTCTCTCCAGGTTGCTTCATGTTGGGTTGTGTTATATTCTTTCCATGACTAACCTATGTAGTGAATCGGGGGGTGGGTAGCCCCCCTCTACGGGGTCCGGGGCAGCGCCCTGGGAAATTTTTTTTTGGACCCTATATTAGGTTGGGCGAACCTACCTATGGTTTTCTGTCCATGGTTTTGGACGCGATGGTTTTCGGTCCATGGTATTGGATGCTTCGGCATTTATAAATGTATTGTAACATTGAAAGGAACGTAATCAAAAATCAAGCTGGTAGTCCCGGTTTTGGGATCCAGGGGAAATCTCTGTGCATATGTGTTTTATGTGTTATGCTCTCGCATTGTTTATTTTCTTTGTTTTAGAATTCGTACGCAGGTAATTTATGTATAGGGTTAAAACCTACACTTCATTAGACTTCTCATTGAAGTGTTGGATGTGATATCAGTTTTTGGTAGGCTACAAGATTTTGAAAAATGTCTTTATTCTTAATGAGCCTACATTTCTGAATTTGAATAGCTTTGATGTATTCAAAATCCCTTTGTTGTTGAAGATCCTGAAAAAAGAGTTTGGTGCATTTATCCCTCTCCCTCAGTCCTATGGAGTTTGGCCCTAATTTGTACACCTTTGTAACCTTAGAATTTCTCACGACATGTCTTGATCATGGTGCTTGTTTTGCATTTCAAGATAAAATGGGTTTGCTTTAAAAACCAATCCAACTAAGGGTAGGTACTATTATTATTATTATTATTAAAAATACATTTATTATTGTTGTTAGGAGTCATATTATTAAAATTATTACATATGTTAAGAGAATTATTAGTTTTCTTATTATTATTATTATTATTAGAGGTATTATTAGAGAGATTATTATTAATGAAGGGTTTACTATTAATTAAATTATAATTAGTTAGAGAGTTATAATTTGAGAGGATATTATTAAAGCTAGATAAATGAAGGGGAGGAAAATAATTGGGGACATATGAAAACAAGATTAGGATTAGAAAGTGAGGAGATATTTTATAATCAATAATATTGTTATTAGTGATGGAAGAATAAAAATATTAGAACAACAATTCCTTTCCACCATAAGGGAAAGGTTTCGAATCCCTGCTAAGGGATTAATTCAAATATTGGGCAGGAACTCATATCAGACGTAGTGCATGCATTTATTTGGCACCTTCCTGCATGTGGTCAATCATTCGACTAATTGAGTCACCTCTATCGAATCAGTGTGGCTGATCTCACCAATAGAGATCACTCAACGCCGAATCTTCCATTCACTTTGCTAGAGAAGACTTAGTCTGAGGAGAAGGGGGATTTTAGGCATGATAAGGACTAAGAAAAATTCGACAATCCACTGGTGGAGGAAGATAGGTTAGAGTGAAAATCGTTCGTGGAGGTATCGCTTGCAATTGTTGTCAATTAAACTATGTCATCATCCAATGAACCCTGAAACCCTTGTGGATTTATACATTATATAGAAAGGATACCCAGTTAGCTATAATAGAATGTATCCTAGTGACAGAGGTGAGGACCACCATGGTGTTATGGGTGGCGGTGGCTTTCGCATAAATTTTGTGGATTTTCCAAGTTTTCCAAGCGCTTTTGCCAGATTTCACTGATTTGGTGGAGGAGGATTTGGCAGAGGGGTAGGAGGAAAAATCTTGGTGGAGGAATTCTTTTGCCACGATCCATTAACAATCTTTTTTTCTGGCGCTCATTCGGGGCTTGTTCGGTCCTCTAGGAAACAGTCTGTTTGGTTTCGACAACATTTTTGGGTTGATGAGGGGGAATATGGGCATGGGCATGGGCATGCTGGATGATGAGCCATTCTACCGCCCTTCCAACGAGGTTTTTGTTGATCAAATTCCCTTCAATCTGGCACAGTCGTAAGGCCGACTGGGACATGCAATTAAGGAACTACCTGATGATAATGAAGCTCCATCATCTGAATCTAAACCTGCTAGCATAGAGCCCATAGCTGAACACCCAATTGAGGAGGTCATTTTAGGTGATGTAGAGGATGAATCAAGAAATATAAGACAATGGTAGGAGTCATCTCAAACCCACCCTAATTTTACTTTGCAGTCATTCAACTACCATAGATCTACTATTTCTAGGCTTGAAGGTGTCTATTATACTTCTTCATCTAAAAGGAGGTTTGGTCCAAATCGGGTGATGAAAGGGGAACATCATTAGAAAGATAGCTCTACTGGTATTGATAATAGTGACATTTTTTTAGTCCAAATAAAATGTTAGTGATTCAATATAGCACAATAATATTATATTCAAGTTTAGAAAAGCATAATTTATTCCTGCTTCGGTTTGTCTCTATCCATGTCCTACAACCATATTTACAAAAAATAAAATATACAAAAGATGCACATTCATATATCCTACATTTTTCAGAACCAAGTGGTGAGAATCCTCACTTCAGGCCCACATCAAAACATGGCAAGCTATAAGTATTATTAATATGCATAAGTTGCTATTTTTCAACATGTGCATGTCAATTGAGCACTGCGAGAACCTCTGGAATGTAATCTCTTTGACAAGATGCCAAGGATAAATAAGCAAAGGCCAAAATGTCTGTTTTCCTCATCCACGAGGTAGGGCAGTGGAAAAAAATGTGCTTCACTAGGGTAGAAACCTTTGAAGTTTGAACCAATGATCTGTAAACCTATGAAACTGTAGGATGATTCACAAGGGTCGTGTCAATTGGATAGCTACACAATACTCAGAGGAATGTTGAAAACTCCTGCAGGTGACTTAATGCATTTTGTGCTCATAGATCCACCATAGAGGCTTAAAAATCAACATAGAATAGATATTCAAAGTATTTTGCAGACCCATTGTTCCTATTATCAACCATCCTCAATGGCTTCTTTCTCTGGGGTCTACCTTCAATCTTGATTAAATTGATATTTCTAAAATCAAATAGAGCAAGTGCCTTGAAATTTGCCTTAGGTCTATCCTCAACAGTAAATACAATGGTTGTCTCGAAAGGTTTGTCCATTCATGGAATTATTGGATCCTTGGCTAACATCAAGAAGCGGGTAACATTGTAAAAATCATCTTGGATCCTATTTAAAAGAATATCAAGGCCATAAATATCTACAGCTCGAGCACTTGCAACAACTCATGTATCTCTGTAATTATGGGTGGCTATAAACTTAGCATCACTTGTTGTGCCATCCACACTTTCCAGTGTAACACCCAACTCGATTAAAGCCTTCTCGCATTGAGCAAGAGCTCGAGGATGACTCACAACAAGAGAATAGTGGAGTTTCTTGGGAAATTGGTGATAAGATGCTTGTTTTCTATAAGAAATGGAATGCAAATGTTACGAGAATACTGTAGAGACTCTTCACAACTTGAATGAAGAGGAAGCTGTCAAATTCAATGAAACTTGGGAAATGCATGCAGCAAGTTCTCTCCTCGGATCAAGAAGTAGATCAAGGATGCTAGAAGGCAACGGTAGTGGAACATCTAGATGACCTTAACTTCGCTTGCCCTCTTATGAAGGTCATTCATATGCATGGCTTGGAGTTAGGCAATATTAAGATATTTTGTTGTTTAAGAGGTTACATGAATGTTTCTGTCAAGTAATTTAAAGAATGGACACTAAGTTGGTGATTAGATAAAGAAACCAAAGAAACATCTAAGAAGAATATGAGATTTCGCTTGTTCATGTTCATGACACTGCTGTAGAAGATGATTATGATAAATGGTTTATGTATTAAATGCTATGTTGGTTGAGGTTACGAGATATGTATGATATCCCTTTTCTGATACCATGGGGTTGCCTCTAGTGCTTGAGAAAGGCCAGATCATGTCATTGTTGCTTGGAAGTTATGGTGGACTTCGCTGCTATTAGATTTAATTCAGGTCTTGCCAAATTTTCCATTTCTGTAGTTATTTGTTTCAGGGTTTTAGGGTTGATTTTCAAGTTTTTGTGGTTGGTTTTGGTGATGTGGCTATGGAGTAAAAGGTTCTTCTATGGAAAGTTGTGTTTTTCTATGAAATAAAGTTAGCAACTCACAACCCAAAAGAATTGAAGCTTCTTGTTTGAATGATATCTTGGAAAGACAAATCTTAGGTGTTATTGATTTGCTTGCAGACATCTCTTTGAATAAATAGAAATTACCTTAAATGTTTCTATATATAAACGCCATAACCTTGTTTTTCTCATGCCTGCTTAAGATATAGACCTTCAAAATTGATTTGGTATGCTTTTATGGGTCATACTTCATTTTTTTGTAGGCATTTTGAAAATTTGTTTACATAATTTGAATTTTTTTGCCCCCAAATACTATTCAAAAATCCTTTTTGTGATTAGGAATAATAGGAAATTACATTCCTTTCTTTCAATCATTTATATTTATTCCTGGAATTGAGAATTATAGTCGAACATGTATTTTCATTGATGTCATTGGAAGATCAATATGGTGAAGGCCGTAGCATGAAGTAGTCACCATTTGGTTTTTTCAATTAGAATATGAGACGCTGAGATCGTAATTGGCTAGGAATCACTTATATCAACATGTTGCACACCTCCCTCAATAAAGTGGTAACAAGTTTGGAGAGCTCTTGATTGAGTGGTATACCTGAAATGTTTGGGATGAAGTTACCAAATGACCAGTGCTGCAGTCTGTAGCTGCCTTTTCTCCCTTTTCTTATTGTTTATCAGAGTTTAAGTAGGTAGTGTTGAGTTGATCTCTTTATCTCTAGGTTTGCAATATTTTTTTGGAATGAAATCATAGCCAATTTCTGAACATTCTTGCAATAGCTATAATAACATCTTCAGTGTAAAATTATTTACCCTATGTCATATAGTCAACCATTTACAATAGACAAAACAACAAAAATACATATTTCAATGCTCCTCAAAATATTAGGCATGCATGAAAACTTTGACATTTTCAAAGAAAATCCCAAACAAAAGCTTCACGAGAAAACCTTGCAACCCTAAATTTGACATATTTTCCTGCATCCCCCAAATAGCAGTTTGATGGTGAAAGCTTACAACCCCAAACAGATCTACCTTACTTCCTATCTCCTTCAAACAAAAGACCTTAATCCACTTTGTGAAATGTTCATCAATATTTGATATTTTCATCTGTAGCTTTGGCTCCAACATTGCCTTAATCAATCTTATCATAATCTGCAGAGGTATCTTCAATGGTTGCAACCATTGCAATAACTTTGGCTACAACTTCTTCAGGAGGGGGATGATCAAACTTGCAAGTTGCACCATACTTGCAAGTTCTAGTTTTCATATAGAATGGGCATGTGGCATCACCCTCTCGTCTTGGGAAGCCTATAAGAGTCAACTTCACAAGTTGTTGAGCAGGACTTGTGTTAAGTTCTCCTAGGGGAAGATGATCAAATTTATAGTTTACACCATATTTTCAAATCTGCAATCTCATTTCTTCCACCCATGTCGTTCCTCAACGATCATTGCTTTCCTTATTGCCTAACTTCGTACACCTACCTAGTCCTCCCAGGCATGCACATATTGAACTCAAATCAAATCAATCATCAGGTTTAGCTTGACTCGTTTTGGGATATGTGTAGCGACCGATCCCATCCAACCTCGATTTTCATAGACATTTCCCTTTTGTTCTCATTATAATCCATTTCTAATTATTGGGTTTTTGGATGATAAAGAATCAAGTCAGGTGGAACATGTTCCCATATCCAAACCATCACAAAATATCCCCCACCTCAAGTTGGTGGTGTAGGAAGTGCACATGCCTTTACTATTGCTACATTAACATTAAAATAGAAATATAAATACTAAAACCTGAGGTTAGTCTGAATAACACTTAGCTGCTTGCATTCCATTTTGGTGTATATACATGTTTCTTTGTAAGTAAGTGTGGTGGGGTCATCCCACAGGCCAAGGGGGGATAAATGGAGGTACAAAACTCCTAGGGGGAGGAACTATTTAGGGGCCCAACCTCAGAGAGGAAACAACACTAACTAAGGAGGTAAGAAAGAAGAATTTTAGATCTCACTCAAAATTCAATAAACTTAACAATTTTCAGGATTTAAGAATTTTAAAGGGGGCCTTGGTTGGTTTGCTTTATTTCCCAAGCTTGATTTTAAACTTCACATGTGTTTTTAGGGTGGTTTTGGATTTTTATTTTCGATTGTGGTCGATATTTCATTCTTTTTATTTTTAAATTATTTGTAGTAGTAGAAGGAGGTTGTGATTTCTGTTTTTTCCAATATCAGAGAGTAGAGATAAAAGTTCTATAAAGGTGAGAGAGAATGACACAGATACAAGTCCAACTCCAAAACTCTGTTGTTTCACAGCAGTAAGGGGTTGTTGGGAATGAAAACAACAATTTTCTTAATCAATTCTTATCAACATTTCCGTATGTGGGGAATCTATACCTCCATGTTATCGATGGCTAGATTTATGGTCTCTTCCAACATATTGGTCTCGTTCTCTCTGTTCGCATCTACAAAGATATCATCACCAAGAGTTTTCTTGGATACATACACCTATATCAATTATGGCATTGCTCAAAATTCCAGTTGGGCTTTATATTTTCTTAAATGTATGCCTCTTAATGTAAAACCCATTTAGATAATGTATTCACATCGTGATCCGAGCATCCACAAGAGTGGATCAACAAACATGTTTATTAATAATTTTCACAAAGCAATAGACATTAAAGTTCGCTATGATACTTTCTCTATGTTTGGATTTATTCTCTCTTGTAATATTGTAACATATGTATTAGGATAATCTAAAAGGTATTGATTTGTGCAATTTGCCTGCTAGAACATCAATGAGTAATTTGGAGCCCCATTTAACTTTTAGTGAATAGATTTTATTCTTGATGCAAAGTTGGATCATTTTTGTTGAAGCTCCATCGTTTTTATATAGATATGTTTATGCCACAATGTCCCTGGTAGTCTTTCCTTTTAGGGATAATGATAAAGCTTATTTGATGTAATTCCTACTGTATACTTTTGGAGAGATAGAAATTGGATCAAATCCACCTTAGTTGCACTGAGAAAGAGTTGAGGTCCATGCTAATAGCCTGGACATGGGTGGGCATTGTAGTGTTTGTATGTCCATGCGATGGAACATTAAATATAAACAATGCATTGACTACATGAATATGACGTTCGCACACACCCATCTAGATTTAGGTTTGATATTGTCCTGGGGGTTCCTAAGCTTGAGGATCTATCAAATGCACACAAATCACCTAGTTCTGAAATATATAAATATGATATATGCAACTTCAATCTTCACAAACTGTGAAGTGCAGCTTAGGCTCGGGCCTATATAGATTTGTGCTCGATGTAGGGGCACTAAAGCATGACACACATCCAGATTATTGACCCATTTATGGGAGCTGTCGGGTCTATTAATCATGAGGAACTAGGAATTGATTTTGGAATGAAATGGCAAGAAAATAAACTACAAAAAGACCATGAAGCAATATTCCTATGAGTTTTGTAGTGGGTCTCCAACACCAAAACAAATGTGGCAGCGTTGGTGTTTGGGTCGTTAGATGTATTTATTTCAATAAATTTAGGATATAATGATTGTAATATTTGTGTACAAAGGAACAAGCCTACCTCTATGTAACAAAGATAGAGATAATGTGCTCATAGGAGCCTTAGTGTGCCTGTGGCATTAATCATTGGCTAGAAACTGTGGTTTGGTGTTAGGCCCCTATACTACTAGTGTAACCCCTTATTGTTATTAGTACAACCCCCTTATTATATTGTTGTACCCATGTAGTCCCCATATTGTTATTATTGTGTACCATAGAAGCCCGCTATTGTTATTATTGTGCCCTTACATTATTATTGTTATGAAGGCTCTGATTACATTATGACCCCTTAGACTCCTATATATAGAAAGGAGGTATTTTCATTTGTATCATCGAAGAATCATTCATTTGTGTAATGTAAAGGAGGTTTCCCCCTTGAAGAGGCTGAATTATAAGGCATTGATCTATCTTTTCTATCTTTTTTGAGTTGGTTTCATAACATTTGGTATCAGAGCTTTGGATTTTAGGGTTTCGCTGCTCCAAAAAGGTCATTGTGGTATTTTCACTATAACGTGTTTTCTGCGACATTTCATAAGCGAAAGAAAAAATCCATTTGAGAAGAAATCACACTGAACCTCGAGTCCGAATTTCAGAGCTTTTCGTGCTATATTTGTGGAGATATGATCTGAGGAAGTTGGTCTTTTTGTAGACTCCTGAATTACATTCCAAACAGGTGACTTGGGGAAAATCATCATAACTTTCTCTCTGAGCATCGGATTGAAATTTCGTAAGAAGGTACAGAAAGATGAAGGACTGTAGTTTCTTGTATATATGTTTCAGATCCAAAGGTCGAAACAGTGACACGTGGCACATCGTACAAGTTCGCTCTACTGAACTAGTCTATAATCAGGTCACAATGGGAGATTTGTCATAACTCTTCCTTGGAGAATCCAATTTGGATAGGACTGGTGGCATTGGAAAGACGATGCTGAGGACTAATATAGGTCGCAATTTCAAAACTTAGAGATTTGAAAGTACAGAGTTATAGTCGTTTCAAGATCGAGCTCCTAAAATCAAGAAAAATCAAGATGAGGAAGTTTGATGGCAAGGATCCAGTAAATTGGATACTTCAGATGGAACAATATTTTGATCCACATGGTGTACCACTGTTAGAAAAGGTATGAATTGCATCTTCATATTTAGAACCAAATCAATTTTTATGGTATAAAGGGCTTTGTTCTCGTAAAGAACTTGTTACATGGTCAATTTTCACGGAGGAAATGATAACACATTATGAGGATACAGAGAGCAACACTTTCTTTAGAGAAACACCACAACAATTGGAAAGAGTAAAAGGGCTTTGTTACATAGTGGAAAGTAAAATTATGGAAACAAGGAAGTCTACCCCTCACAACTATAAATATGGAAGTGTTGTTTCTTCTAGCCTTCCACAACCTACAAGGGTTACACCACAACAATTGGAAGAAAAAAGAGAAAAAGGGCTTTGTTACAATTGTGATAGCAAATGCCACTAAAGGTCATAAGTGTGCTAAGAAGAAATTATCTTACATAGAGTATGAAGAGGAGAAAGAAAAGGATCAAGAAACATCAAAAGAAGAGGATATACGCCAGGACCCAACCCCAGAGAAAGAAGAAATGAATCAGACCATATCTTGTAAAGCATTGGCAAGAATTACCACTCCTCAAACTCTCAAGATAGAAGGACATATCAAGAAGAAAAAGGTGCAAGAAGTGAAAGAGCACATTGAGAAAGAAGAAATGAATCCAACCATATCTTGTAATTCATTGGTTGGAATTACCACTCCTCAAACTATCAAGATAGAAGGGCATATCAAGAAGAAAAATGTTCAAGAAGTGAAAGATCACATCGAGCATCAAGAATGAATCTGACCATATCCTGTAAAGGATTGGAAGAAAATACGACTCCTCAGACTCTAAATATAGAAGGACATATCAAGAAGAAAAAGGTTCAAGCAGTGAAAGATCACATCAAGCATCAACAACAAGTTCTATAACTTTTAAGGATAATGCCACTTTGGTGCAAAATCGAATGAAACAACAGGTAGATCAACATCATAGTGAAAAATGTTTTAATGTAGGTGATTGGGTATTTTTACTGCTACATCTCAAGCAAGCTATTTATGGGAAGGAAATGTTGGCAATACTATATGCACTTAAGAAATGGCGACCTTACTGAATGGGAAGACACTTCAAGGTAAAAATGGATCATGATAGTCTTAAATACTTTTTAGAACAACTATTATCTTTATAAGAACAAAAAAAATCGGTCACAAATATGTTGGGTTATGACTTTGACATCATCTATAAAAAAGGGAAGCAAAATATTGTTTCAGATGCACTCTCAAGAAAGGATGAGGATGTGGAAGCATTGTTTTTTGTTATTTCTATTATCCAACCAGATTAGATAAACGAAGCAAGGGATGAATGGAAGAAGGACAAAGAAGTGTGGTCACTCATTCAAATGTTGCAGAATATCCCAATTCAAACAATATTGCTAGAACTTGAATAGGGAGTAGTCACAAAAACAAGAACCCGATCGCTATAAAATTGATCAATTTTAGAGTATCTCATCAAGTGGAAGAACTTACCCACTGAAGATTCCACATGGGAGGAGAAGAATTTTATACAGAAGCATCAAGAAATACTCAAGAATTGAGGACAACACTTTTTGAAGGAGAGGGGCATGTTAGGCCCCTATACTACTAGTGTAACCCCTTATTGTTATTAGTACAACCCCCTTATTATATTGTTGTACCCATGTAGTCCCCATATTGTATTTATTGTGCCCCATAGAAGCCCACTATTGTTATTATTGTGCCCTTACATTATTATTGTTATGTTGGCTCTAATTACATTATGACCCCTTAGACTCCTATATATAGAAAGGAGGTATTTTCATTTGTATCATCCAAGAATCATTCATTTGTGTAATGTAAAGGAGGTTGCCCCCTCGAAGAGGCTGGATTCTAAGGTCTTGATCTATCTTTTCTATCTTTTTGTGAGCTAGTTTCATAACATTTGGACCTATGTGTTATATTAAATATTAGATGAGGAGCTAATAAATAAAGAGATTTTGTTTATAATATTTGAATAAAAGAATTTGGAGCATAGAGATATGAATTCCAGTTCAACAACCTGGTATTCAAATATTGAAGAATATATGAAACTTAGAAACAGACAGGGAGTTGAAAACACAAGAATCTCTGCAAAGTACTCACATAAATTACTATAATATTAGATGATTACATATACACAGTAAATAAATAGGATTTATTTCAAAATATTCGAACCCTTCTTCATTCTACAAATCTTGTTTTTCTAGAAAATATTTCAACTTACAACAATTTTCTAGCATCTACTTAATTACAATCTTCTAAAAATTAAAGTGTATATATCAAATACATGTACATAATACATTTCTTCAAACCTATATGTATCTAAACATAGCAACGTGCTATAAAAATGGCTATAAGATTGGGTCAAAAACCAATGACTGATCATATGCCTAATTTGCTGACACTCGTGCCTCATCATCCTTCAAAAAATATCCCTTGTTGTGCAGCTCATCCCTTCAGGATTCCTGATCTAATATGCTGACAGTCTCGCTGTTATCCTTTTGAATATGTAATATAAACAATATCATTGATGAGTTGGTTGTTAACGATTTTATAGAACCGATTGCGAAAAATGCACTGACAATGAAAATGTCAACGCTCTTCCACTTTTAACAGTTTGAAACTGTGATAGATGGGTTATCACCATGTGGATAAAAATTTCCCTTTGATAGTGGGAAATAAAAAATTTGTGGTCAAAAATCAACTAGCTAAGTGTGCTAGCTATTTCGAGCAAGATGTTTGTATTTTTCCTCCTCTGTCTCTTGCTCATCTGAACCTCGATAGTGACCCCTTCATTTGAATCTTTGGTTTTCTTTGCTCTCTTTCAACTTGTGGCCTTCTCTTGATTTATGATTAGGCCCTTTTGAGGAGTTTCATCTACATCTATGAGCTCCTTTTCTAACCCAGGATTCTGTTTCAACTTATTCCATGGCTTGGTGTGGGGTCTTTTTCCACCCTTAAACATCTTTGCCAAGGTGAGTTCCTTATCTACTAGTGTCTGCACTTCTTTGGGCTCAATCATTTTTCCAATGGATTTTTCTGTTTGATTACTAGTTTTCTTACAGGTAGGGGGACAATGAGAGGAGGAGCATCCTATGTTTTTCTTAGCTTATCATTTCTCCTGGTATCAACTTTTGGTAAGTTAGGAACCAAGGGGGGAACTTTTTCCACCTTTTTCAGGCTCCTTTTTTGTATAAATGAGTTACCATGAGATGAGGTTCCCTGTTTAAGTTTTTGTTGTTGTTTAAATTTATTTTTAATACCCTTATTACTACCCCTTTTTGGTTTTTCACGTTGAAGTTCAAACCCTCCACAAAACATAAAGTGTTCTGAGGTCCTTCTAAATATTCTTAACTGATTTTCAATTAACAATTTTATCAGACCCTTATTATTTATAAAGTGGGAGGATGCATTTGTTCTTTCTCTCACTCTAGCAAACATATGTTTTAGGATTTCCAATAGAAAATAGGGAGTCTTGATTCTCATCTGACCTACTATATGAGCCAAAAACTAGAAATGATAAAGATTAACATGATTGTAGCATCCTTCACAGGTGAAGTATGTATGAGTAATCCACAGGAGACAGTGCCACTCATCTTTTAACAAAGACCTATGAATCCTTGAATGCCAATTTGTCTCCTTAAATTCATATTTTAGGAAAAAGGTACATCAATGCCAACTAAAATATGACTCCTAAAAGATCTTTCTCCGTGTGCAGGAAAAACTATGACTTCAACGATTAACTCCTCTGTGACCTAAAATGTAATTCCCCCAATAGTCACCTGCTAACCATCAAAACCTTACACAAACACTCTAGTAACTTTATCATGGTAACCTGCACAACGATTGAAAAATGGCTCCCAACCTGCTTCACGAAACCGCTACTGAATTTATGGATAAATATTGAGCAGGTTGGGTGCCTTAGGCTTGCTCTTGTTCAATTTTATGCTCCTTCCCATGTTTCTCACCACCAAGAAAAAGAACAGGAAATGATATCGTGATTCAATCCTTGGTTTATGGGGACAATTTTACAACCCATCCTCATTTAGCATAGGAAATCTAACAACTTAATCATGGGTTATACAGTCTTACCATATGAGATAAATTACTCCAAAACGTGTCAAGCGGTACATAATTATAATGAACTGACACTTGATTTAAAAAGTATTACATGCAATCATGATTTTTTTACCCAAATTACCTCTCGATGATGAAATTCAACAATGAATCACGTGACCTCACCATCTGACTCATCATCACTCGTTTAATAATGACTATTCATCTATTAGCGTGTGCTTTATTAGCACAAGTTGGATATAAGACAATAAAAATTTGAATTTCTCCTTTTGGTGCTGATG
Organism: Pinus taeda; assembly: GCA_000404065.3. Lineage (NCBI taxonomy): Eukaryota > Viridiplantae > Streptophyta > Pinopsida > Pinales > Pinaceae > Pinus > Pinus taeda. The sequence goes on from APFE031301791.1 coordinate 69,395, forward strand.
TCCTGAATGTCAACACAATTTTAAAATTTTCTAAAATACAATAATGCTAACACTTTTGTTGTCAGTGATTTAACCATGTTTATTACGAATTCGCGTTGACACTCCCATTGTCAACGCTTTAAAAATTATACGCTAAAAATGTGATAACGTGTTTGTGAGAATGATTTTGGCAAAATCACAAAGAAAATCATTTGTCGACGCATTTCGAACCAACCAGTGTGGTTCATCGTCAGGACAAGTTGAAGAACAAATCTGAGCAACAAGTTAAATAGGGAATGCAGGTCCTTCCAACAGCTATATTTGACTAACCAATGGTTAAAATGACTTCTAATGGCTAGATTTGACTAGGGACTAGGTTGATAAGGATCAAGGGGAGGGGTCAAAGACGTTAAAGTTGAAAAATCTCTTAAATAAATTATTAGGGTAAGTTAAATAAAATTTATAGTATTAATAATATTATTAATACTA
>APFE031301796.1:0-13395 GCA_000404065.3 Pinus taeda
TCTAAGAACCAATCAAGTGAAAATCAAGAAAATTGGGTGAGATTTCCAAAGATGAAAAAATAAAAATACTCAAAGGCGATTAACACTCATACCCAATTTAGCAAAAACAAAAGCAAAAAGATGCAAAATTGTGAAGAGACTGAGACAAACCTTCAAGTAATGATCAAAGCAAATCAAATTAAGAATTTCTCAAAAGAGAGACTCAAAACCAGTCAAACAAAGGTCTAACACACTTCCAGAAGCTGCAAAAGATATAGAAAAACAAAAATCTGAGTTTAAGGAGCTTTCAACTAACAAACTGGCAAAATTCACAGATCTGGCGCGACTGTGAATCTGCAACTTGCGCTATTCAGGAATTGGCACGAGTTCCTGTTGTGCAACATGCGCCAACTAGCACGACTGTCAAAGAAAAAAACGCACCAACCGCGTTTGCTGACCCAAAAAATAAACGAGACAAACCAGACTCAGGCCAACAGTGCTCAAAAGGATCAAACAGTAAATAACAATTTTAAAACTGACCCAGAAAGCTCATTAACTCAGGCAAGCAAGAGAAAACTAACATGCAAGACAAACTCCAAATAGCTTCTCCCCAGTGGAGTCGCCAAATTGTTGAACAGGTAATTCCCCTTTGCGGACAGAGGCGATCCCACTAGCCCAAAACGGGTCTAGCAACAATCAACCAATGCTACTCTGCAAGTTCCTAGTTGCAATTAAAAAGTGGGTAATGAACACCTACTTGGATTCCAGCGCTATTTGTTTGATGAAGAGATGCCGCTCTCACTCCTTCGCTCTGGTCGGTCACGATCCTCCACTATTCTCGTGGATGGACACCTGCACATGCAAAGAGAGAACAAACACAAGCGTGAAATCTAGTAAAAGTAACTATACATCAGTCAGAAAGCATGTAATTCACATTAACCATTATAAGACAAATGAGAATGGAACCATAACAGTAGTCATCTATCTTTTATTAATCAAAAACAGAGAAAGGTACAACCAATGTTCTAACGCTGAACCTATTCTCTGGCTGGGCGAGCAGCTATGTATGCCTTGCAATAGACCTTCTCTTTCTCAGGATTCTGGCAGCATAACCTCCCTATGCTTCAAGACTCTTACTATCACTCCAGATAAGCATAATCACAATTAGCATTACTCTAGAACTCCCATTACTCCCGAACTCCCAGAACTCCCTGAACTCCCAGAACTAGCTTGTCTAATGCATGAGGATAGACTTTTATAAATGGAGAAGGGAGGAAGATTCAATGCACCAGGACGCCCATTGTGGATCGACATTATCTCCGAAAAGCTACTGAGGATAGATGTCAAGGATAGATGATAACTCTCGACCTCTATCAGATGGATTTTTTCCCTCAAAAGACTTCATGATTTGAAAGGAAAAAACATATGGGTGCGTGTTTGCCAAAAATCATTACCAAAATTAGTTGGTCAGAGTGTTGTTCTAGGACAAAGCGCCAATGGGCGCGCCCCTTTTTGAGGATCTCAGTGATTGGCGCGGATAAGACACTGTGTACCTGCGCCAATGGAAAAAGGGCACTTTTCAGGGATAATTTGTAGGTGTCTTCAGGGAACATGAAGTACATACTCAGGGGAACATAATGCAAGTGTTTTTAGGCTATGTCACCACTCACAGGTCCCGGAATGTATCCTCCAATGTACGAAAACAGGGGTAACAGGGACGGTGATCAATGGTGACAAATTACTGTGTAGCACCCCTACACTTCTCAAACGAAATTCAACTTAAATCTTCACTAATCCATGATGATATAAAGTTGTTTCTATTGATTCAACTTTCCTTTGGACATTTGTTGCCATTCTTCTCAGGCTATTCAGAAGGAAAAAGGGAAGATTGAGGGTTCCATTATCTAGAAAATTCATTAACAAATGTATATGATAAACATACATAGACCCAAACCTTCCTTCACATGTAATGAATTTTTGCAGTATTAACAACATGCTACTCCATTTTTTTTTAGTGTTGAAATTGGAATCCCTTTTCTAAATATTGTAACATCCATACCTGGGTTTTTAAGAATCACCTTCTGTTGATGCCTCAAAAATCGTTGCAACAACATCGGGGAAAACCACCCAGTCCGGACCTTAATGCACCTCCTTTTCCGTTTGGTATGGTGGCTCCGACTGGAGATAATGGGACCAGTTTCCCAATGATGAATAAAAAGGGGATGGATAAGTGACTGGTTTTCTAATAAATGATAATGGATGAATAACTTAATCTAAAAAGATAAAATACAAATAACTATTCTATCCCAGGAAATTTCTATTCTTAAGTGCAACGTTTGATAATCTCTATTCATAAATAAGCATATAGATGACTCTATTTGATAAACATAGACATTCATTCATATAATAATTGCTTTGTTCAAATAGTTGAACAAAGTAATTAATAAAACATTATTACACTTGTCTTTTATATATTACTAATACATGTTTGACTAAAAGAGAAGCATCCTGTAAACATACAATAGTGGAAAATATAAAGAATGTTGTTGAAACACATGCATATATTCAATAATAGCAAGAGTAATCAAATAAAAATTCACATAAAAAGAATGAATTCAGAACATAGATAGTAGTACCATATGTGCTGCAAATCATTCCCAATATCAATCGCAATTCGAATTCCTTCTTTCAACTCAGATATACTTTCATATAAAGGCAGTAGTGCACATCCACATAAAAGCTTCGTTGTCAAAAATTGGAATAATTGGCCTAGTCTTTATAAAAATATACCTAAAGTACAGTAGTGCCACTTCCAGGTTTGATTCTTATACAAAAACTAAGGACCCTTTCTAAATGCATGAAAGGGTTTATAAATACTTAATTAAACTAACTAACTACAAAAGTAAAATGATATTTAATTGGTACAACTAGATCTTGAATATCTTCTCCACAGCAAGTTGGTAGTCGGCAGCATGATTCATCACTCTGGTTGTTTTCCCTTTGATCTGAGTTGGCATATCGCTAGCATCGGTTCCACTTCTTTAGGGCGGCTGAGACGAGAATGGAGCTGAGCCGAGTATGTGGCATCGTGTATATTGGGAATGATACAACCGATTGCATCTGTTAGACACTTGAGGGCGGCTCTCTGGCTGTATGGTTTTACTAGGAATAACTAATAGGTGTCCCAAGTTAAACTTTGAATACTTGCAATTAACCTTCCATTCTTTTCCAGCTCTTGATAACATGATTTCTCCAATGTTTTAGCCGATAGCAATTTACCTGGTGTACATTGCGAAATCATATTAGATAAATAGAGAGTATTGTTAATTAACTCAATCAAATTACTTATGGATAATTTGCATTTAGAAACTTCTCTCTCTGCTTTCATCAACTGGGACTGCCATTCCAAGAATAGGATTTCTTTATGTGATTCTAGGATTTTGGGCAAATTTGATGCCTGTCCCTCACTGGTGTCTTGCCAAGTAAGAAAATCTGTTAAGGTCTCATCGGCCTGCTCTAAGTCCTGTCTAGCATCGACTTATTTATTGATTATTGATGTTGTGATATCACAAAGGGGCTCAACTTGAGAAATATTATGACACAATAGTCTTATTTGTGTTACCAGTGCCTTATTAATCTGTAGCGCTTCTGTTATGAAATCGGCAGGCTGCGGAAGACTCTTGAACTTCTCTATTTGCAGTGATAGTTGAGTAATTTGCTCATCAGTTTTTTTCACCATTAGTTCATTCATCGACTTCAATTTTGCCAAAGCTTATGATAATTCTTTCTGCCTTTGAATCGCGATTGAATCTACCCTCTGTTTTTCTTCAAGTAGCTACTTATTCAGTTGATTATTTAACTGTTGTTGTGTTGACAATTGATGTTCTAATTGTTCAACTTTCTGTTGTTCCTCCGACAGCTGTGTTTGTAACAAAATAATTGCCTGGTCTTTTTCTTTTAGAAAATTACTCACTTCCGATGCCTTGTCCATGGTGGCCGTCGAATAGGCTTTGGCATACTGGGACAGCTTTGTTAGGTCATCGGAAAGATCAAACTCCTCTTTCCAAACTATGTTGGATGTCTCTGTCTGTTCTGGGAAGAGGGAAGGTTGATCAATCCTTCTCCTTTTCCGCTGTCACTTTACTACAGCCCTGTGTTTTGGGCTGTAAAAGACATCGAATGGAGGTATATCCTCCACCTGCAAAATGATTTGATCTGAAGGATCTTTCAGAATTATTTCTAAGTCTGTACTAGAGGGTAGGTCGTTGGTTCCTTCACTTGGAACCTTTTTTGACGTTGTATCTTGTGTATCTGTTGCTTTAGGTGTATCGGCATCTTTTGAGCTTTCTAGATTGCTTATGATGGAGTCGAATTGCTGCCATTCTTGGAGCAATTTCAGATCAATCTGGGTATCGACATTCACATCCTTGCTGCCCTTATACTGCTCTTTTTTCTGTTCCTCCTCATGTATTCTCTCTTGCTCTTTCCTTCGTGCTTCCTCCTATTCTTTCCTTTGTACTTCCTCCTGCTCTTTTCTCTGGACTTCCTCTTGCTCTTTTCTCTGGACTTCTTCAAAAAAATTTGATGTAGCAGGAGTTTTGTTAGTGAGTCGTTGTTCAGGCTCGCTTGATTGTGTCATTGGGGCAGTAGCTAGTAAATCTAGAGGCAAAGTTTGTAACCTCTGCTCTCTGAGTTTGTTGAATTCCACTAACCCTTTGTCATGATATCTCATTTTAGCTAGTGTTTGGATCTGAAATAATGACTCCGCCGAGGAAAATAGGTCATCAAACTCGTCTTATTTATGTTCAAACTTAGTGAGTTTTGCTTGTTCAAGTACATTACAGATGATTTTTCTTGGGTCAAATCACCTATTAGGAAGGGTGGCGAGATTCAGTATATTTATCTTTTCTGCTTCTTTCTCTACATGCTTATATTCATGCAGAGTGTAAACACCACACCTTAGAGGAAAAAGAGGCCAAACTTGCTTCCTTGAATTCCTCAGAGTCTTGGTTGCTCCTGCGGACGTAATTTGATATGCTATTTCTCTAGCCAATAGTTTGTCGGGTATGTACAAGGGAAGAACATGAGGCCCGGCAAGGCTGCCGAAAACTCTTATATATGTAAATTTATCCTCTCCAAACCAGTTTCCTAGGGCAGTTAAGTCAATCTCTGCTTGTGAGTAAATCTTCGGAGTAGGCTTGTCAAAAATTGCATAGTAAATGGGCAACATAAAACCATTACAAACTTGATACAGGTGGTCTTTATAATGGGCTTTCCACAACTTCTAGTGATATATATGAATCGGCATGGGGTCTTGTGGAGTCCATCTCCACCCCAACACAGGAAATTCGGAGTTAAAACAAAGAGTATCTAAGATGTAGGCACTATAATAAAATGGAGGAATAGACCTATCGGTAATGTGAGTTTTATTTCTAAACTCAAGAATAGCAATGGCTAACTTATCAGATAATATATTTCCCCAATCCATTATCTTGCTATTGACTACTGCTTCCATTAAAGGAACCATCTCTATTGAGAATTTTGAGGAATCATGCAATCCCCAAATCCTTCACATCATCGCCCCAGCGTAACAATAAGGAGAACATAATGAATCGACAGAGTACTTACCCGAGGACTCATGCTTGTGCCTTTCGGGGTTCTGTCTCCATTCCCGAATAGGTGCTGATTCAGTTTCATTTTCATCTCTGAATTTCTCCAGAAATGCTTTGTTATACTTCTTCTGTGGTTCAGGCAAATGGTACATTTGTCTCAAATCATTAGGCTGAAACGAACCAAAGACTCTCCCATCAATTGTGCAGAATGTTCTATTCGTAACAGGGATTTCCTCAACTGCCCACCTCACTACATCTGTATACGGAAGAATTTTCTCTCGAACCACTATTCGGTGTAAGTAGGAATCGGCTAAATCCTTTAGGGTAGCCTGAGACTTTTGGTTTGAACTTGTTGTAGCTTGTACTGATACCGCTTCAGGGTCTTCGGCTTCAACTAGATTATAGATGCTTTGCTAGCTAGTATTGCTGAAGCCAAGACAGGTAGTGTCTAAAATCAATCCCTTTTTACTTGGTCCCGGATCGGCGATAGATTGTCCTATCACTACGGGAGCTGAAGCAGCTCCAAATATTTTGGATTTCTTCCCCATTTGGCCTAAATTTTGCTGCTTCGGAAGAGCTCTGCGCAGGAGATAAAATGAACGTAATGCGGAGAATAGGTGGTGCGAACCAAGTATGAAAGAGTTATGTTAATCAAAAAATAATGAAGGATTAAAATAATACTGCCGCGGATACAATCTGTGAAGAGATTTTGGCATAACTGCTCCATTAATTGGCCATTTAATCCTGTCAATCATTTAAATCCTCATCATGTCGTTTATTCGCCGAATAATTCATTTAAGCGTGTCTTTGATTTTTTGGCGATTAATCACAGGTGAATCGCTATCGGGAATAGAAAAGCTTTTAAGAATAATCTAACATAATATACTCAAGTCTTTTCAATCTTTTTTGAAATTCGTGCTTAGCTTTATAGCAATCAAAAATCGAAGGAATGTTCGAGTAGTTACATTTGTGTCATTGAAAAATCCCCGATCCCCGAAGACGATAAAGTTAATTCGCGTCGGGAGTTTTAGAAGGGTGCCTTTTGTTGTGTGCATGCTATATTCCCCAATCGCCGATAGCGATATCGCATCGGAGCAAACAGAGAGGGCCTTTTGTTACAATTGCTTACCTTTCCCGATATCTGATAGTTATTCACTTGTCGGATCGGGGAAAAGCAATGGGTCTTTTTGTTATGCATCCTTTGTTATTGAGATTCTTGTGATCGCTTTATCGCAATAATAAAGAATTATCCGTTTATTTTATAAGACCGATTTATGTTCACTCAAAAGTTTTATAATCTATTGTTTCTTTTGGACCTTTTGAAGAATGATGAGTTGATACCAATTTTATTCATAAATCTAAAAGGGAACCATTTCATATTATAGTTGAAGGTAAAAATTTATGAAATGGGGGGTTGTTGTACAGCACAACACCTTCCAAGATTCATCATGAAACTCTTAGTTTTTAAACCATCTTTCCCCTAGTCTTCGGAGTTCTGTTGCCTATGCTATGAAGGATTCGGTGACCGCAAATTTGATATCCCCTATTTCCACTTTCGTGCCATCAAATGAACTTGCAAAGGATTTAGTGATTTCCTTGTGGTAGCCATCAAAATTTTCAATAAAATACAACTACCCGGACTTCTGTAACATCCCCTTGAGTGCGAATACCCCTCTATGTATTTTACCCTCCGGGCTTAGTTCTAACAATAAGCCCCATATCCTCTGTTCTCAGCTACCCTTCAAAATTACTCTCACTATCTAAGAAATGGAATGACTGCATATATGTAAATAAGAAGACTATGTATACAAAATAGGGATACTATGTACACGAAAATAGGAAGAATGTGTATATGGAATGACTGTGTATATGGAAATGAAGTGATTGTGTATATGGAAACAGAATGATTGTAGATATAGAAACAGAATGACTGTATCGTTGTGTGAATATGAGAGAAAAACTTAAGAATTGGCATGTAATAAATAAACAGCCAGGGTTTGAGAATCGTAGACAAGTAGGTCATGTCGTTAATCTGACCGTTAACAGGTGTAGTTGTGGAAGACCGGTTAAGTACAATTTATGGAGTTTGAAATGGAGATCAATTATGAAGGAATCATTGGACCATTTGTCATTGAAGGCAGAAGATATGGCAGATACATCATGGCGGTCAAATCACATGATGGTTAATTAAGGATATATGTGATCATACATGTTATGCAAGCTTATGTTTTCAAATTGCTTTTTGAAAATAAATTTTTGCATTTACCTTTGGAACCTTTACCTTCCGCTTGCTAATATTTTGATGTTTGATCCATAGGTATTTTAGGCATGATTGATCTTCAAAGTTGATTTTCCTTTAATTACCTGCATACATGATTTTATTATGAACTGGACACTTGTGCTTGGACTAATAAACAAATTGTTGCTGCAGAATCAGATTAGCTGCATAATGTGGAACGGAGAGTGAAATATGGCTTATGAATTAATGAAATGGAAATGACTGTGTAAGTGAAAATAAGACAAGATGATAAATGAAAATGGAGATGAAAGAAACATTGGAAAAGGAAAAATTTATTGGTGAAATATGGCGATGGAATGAAGAGAAACTGTAAAAGTAAAACAGAGTGAAGTGAGATGAGATAATGAATTTCACATAATGCGGAGTGACCGTGGCTTTTTGTCACCACTTATTATAGAAAGGAAATGGAAAATATAGGGTGTTAGAAACTTCTGATTTTCACCCAGTATTTTCTGTATAAGCATGCCAATCAATGATTGGTTTTCAACCTTATACACTTTTTTTTAAGATAGGAAAAATAAAGACTAAGTTGGTGGAGAAGAAGGATTCTTCTTCACTAACTTCATTTCAGAATTGTGCTGGAAGATCTTGATGAACTCCTCCTTTGAAATTGGTTTTTGATATATTTTCAATCTATGACCATTCACAAGAAGAGGAGTTTAACTTTCATCTATTGTTCTGATCCTCACTGCTCCATTACTAAAGACTTTTTCAATCTCATATGGCCCAAGCCAATGAGTTTAAAACTTCCCTTGAAAATATTTAAACTTTGAATCAAATAACAGTGCCCAATCTCCTTCTTGAAACCTCTTGTCCTTGATGTATTTATCATGCCATTTAGCCCTCTGTTGTTGGACTATACCAGTCCTTTAAACTGCTTCTTGCTTGATTTCATCAAGTTCATTTAATTGCTCCAATCTATGCTTTTGAGCCTCTGATAATTCCATCCTCAACTGGACTGCCATCTTGAAAGTTCTTATTTGGAACTCTATAGGGAACAGGACTTGTTTCCCATAAACAAGTTCATAGGGTGTATGTCCCGTTGTGTTCCTCCATGTAGTTCTATAGGCCCATAAGGCTTCAGGAAGCCTTTCTACCAATCTCTTCTATGTAGATGCATAGTCTTAGCTAGGATTCCTTCAATCACTTTATTTGTAGACTCCACTTGACCATTTGCTTGTGGATGATAGGGAGTAGATTTCCTATGCTTGATCTTGTACTCCTCCACAAGCCTTTCCACCATATTGGAAGTAATTGAGATCCCTGATGTGTCACAATTTCTCTTGGGACACCAAAACAAGTGAAAATATCCTCAAAAAGAAAATTAACTACAGATTTTTCGTTTGCAAAAGGTAATGCTTTGGCTTCTACCCATTTTGTGACATAATCAATGCATACCAATATATACTTTTTCTTCTTAGATGGAGGATTAATTGGTCCAATAAAGTCTAAAGCCCACTTTTCAAAGGGTTCAATAAGTACATGAGTTTGTAATAGAATTTCATTTTAGGGAGCAAGTTTCCTTACCCTTTGGAAGCTATCACACCTCCTGACATATTCTTTAGTATCTTTGAAGATGGATGGCCAATAATATCCTAAAGAAAGGATTTTATAGGTTGTCCTCTTATCAGCAAAGTGTCCACCACATGGCTCATCATGACATGCTTTGAGAATATCAGGCATTTCACCTTCCCTGACACACCTTCTCATCATAAGATGTGGCCCTGTTTTATACAATTCATTAGTGATCCATGAATATCTTGTACTTTATTGAATAATCTTTCTTTTCTCTCTAGGAAACAAATGTGCAGGTAACTTCCTTGTAACCAAGTAATTAGTAATATCTACAAACCAAGGAGTTTGAGTAGTTACTGCAAAAATATATTCATCAGAAAACTTATCTTCAACCGAAGAGTCTTCTTTGATATTCTGAATCCTGGACAAGAAATTAGCAGCTGTGTTTTGTTTTCTAGGACTATCTAGCACACTAATGTTGAATTCTTGCAAAAGTAAAAGCCATCTTGTAACTTTGCCATTAGTAATAGGTTTATTCATCAAATATCTAATTGTAGAGTGGTCTGTATGAACAAAGGTTTCATAGCTTGTTATATAGTGTTTGAACTTATTAATTGCGTGAACAACAGCTAAAAATTATTTTTCAATCACAGTATAATTCAACTTAGTGGGAGTCAAGTTCTTACTTGTATAGTAAATGGCATAAGGAATCAAATATTTTTGTCCCAATATAGCTCCCAGAGCTGTATATGAAGCATTTGTGGAAATATGGAAAGGAAGTTTCCAATTTGGACCTCTTAAAATAGGTGCTTTAGAAATTTTTGCTTTCAAGGTTTCAAATGCTAGTTGGCAATCGGGATTCCAACTGAATTCACAATCTTTTGTAAGCAATTTGAAGAGTGGAGATGCTATTTTATTGAAGTTTTCTATAAACCTTCTATATTATCCTTTAAATCCTAGAAATTTATAACATCCTTTTGGCAATTTGGAATTGATAACTTAGAGATGACTTCAACTTTAGATTTGTCAACTTTAATCCCATCTCCTGAAATGTCATGTCCTAAAACAATACCTTCTGTAAACATCATAAAACATTTTTCATGGCTTAGTGAAAGGTTTGTTTCTTTACATCTTTTAAGAACTTTCCAAATTTTCCCAAAGCTTCTTCAAATGTGTTCCATTGACTGAAAATCTCCATATATACCTCTACACAAATCATGTATTAGATCAGAAAAAATTCGTAATATTGCTCTTTGGAATGTGCAAGCATAACACAACCAAAAGGAAGTACTCGGTAGAATCCCCATGGACAAGTAAATGTGGTTTTATCCTGATCCTCAGGTGCTACCTGAATTTGATTATAACCACTAAAACCATCCAAGAATGAGAAATACTTCTTACCTGCTAATGTATCTAACACTTGATCTATAAAGGGCAAAAGAAAGTGATATTTAAGGGTTTCTTTATTAAATTCTTAGTAATCAATGCACACCCTCCATTTACCATTATTTTTAGGCAAAATTACAAAAGGAGAAACCCATTGTCTATCTGAAATTGGGTAAATGAAGTTTACATTTAGTAATTTTTGGAGCTCTTCTTTTACAATTTCCCTAAGATTTGGACTCATCCTTCTCTGAGGTTGTCTGATTGGTCTACTGTTTTTCTCAATATAGATATGGTGGATACAAGTCTTAGGATCAATGCCTTTCATGTCGGTGTATTCCCATGCAAATGCAACAGAATGTTTTTGTAATGTTTTGGTTAGCTCATCTTGTTGTAGTTTCTCCAAGTTTTTGTATATGTTCAATGTCCTACCTGGAAAAATTTCAATTGTAAAGCTACCAAACTCTTCCATAGAATAGAGAGACATCTTCTTAGATGACAAGTATTCAACATTATACTTTTCTTGAAATTTTGCATGAACATATTTTGAAGATGTTTTAAAATTTTCTAATGTATTCAAAATTTGACTATCTTCATGTTGGGTCCCTATAATACTAGTGATTACCCCATTACTATTGTATTTATACCCCTTATTAATATTGTTGTGCCCCTATTGCTCCAATATTGTTATTACTATGCCCCATAGAATCCCTCTATTGTTATTTTTGTGGCTTTATATTAGTATTGTTAGGTCAGCTAGATTATATTGTGATTCCTTAGACTCCTATATATAGAAAGGAGGTTTTGTCATTTGAATTATACAAGAATTGTTCATTTATGTAATGTAAAGGAGGTTTCCCCCTCGAAGAGGCTGAATTTTAAGGCGTTGATCTATCTTTTCTATCTTTTCTTGAGATGGTTTCATAACATTTGGTATCAGAGCTTTGGATTCTAGGGTTTCGCTGCTCCAAACAGGTCATCGTGGAATTTTCGCTATAACGTTTTTTCTGTGATGTTTCAGAAGTTGCAAGAAAAACCCATTTGAGAAGAAATCACTCTGCATCTTGGGTCCAAATTTCAGAGCTTTTCGCACTATATTTACGGAGATATGATCTGAGGAAGTTGGTCTTTTTGCAGACTCCTGAATTACAGTCCAAACAAGTGACCTGGGGAAAATCATCATAACTTTCTCTCTGGGGATCGGATTGAAATTTCGTCAGAAGGTACAGAACAAGCATGGACTGTAGTTTCGTGTATACATCTTTCAGATCCAAAGGTCAAAACAGTGACTCGTGGCACGTCGTACCATTTCGCTCTACTGAACTAGTCTATAATCAAGTCACTGTGGGAAATTTCGTATAACTCTTCCTTGGAGAATCCAATTTCGGTCAGACTTGTGGCATTGGAAAGAGGACACAAGGGGCTACTATAGGTCACAAATTTAGAACTAGATTATCGAAAAGTACAGAGATACATCAGAGGCAATATCGAGCTCCTACAAAGTGAAAAACGATGTGTAGATTTTCTTAACTTTTTGCTTAAGCTTGGTTTGAAAATTTATTTTAAAGGAATTCAAAGGGAATAGTAGAGCATTATTATTGGTAACTGATGCCCTGAGGAAAGTAAATGAAAACACCTAGTAAGGAACCTAAAAGCTCTAGCATGACTCATGAAAAAGAGGAAGAAATGCAACATGATATATCAAAATTACAAGACCAAGTGTAACAACTGTCCCTTACACAAAAAGGAACAGAATCTAAGATGGATGGTTTAAAGAAAGATGTAGAAGCTAAGATGGATGGCTTAAAGAAAGGTGTAGAAGCTAAGATGGACTGTTTAAAGAAAGGTGTAGAAGCTAAAATGACGTGGAAGCTAAGATGGATGATTTGAAGATAGATTTGAAGACAGACATGGACGAATTGAAGATAAATATGAATAAGTTGCTACAAGAAATGGGCACTAAGGGTGAAAGGGTACTAAAGGAAACTCATGATGAGAATAAAAGAAATGTTAATCATGATTCCATAGAGGCTAATGTTGGATCGAAGACTCACCATATTCCAAAAATCGATATGAGGAAGTTTGATGGCAAGGATCCTGCCACATGGATATTACAGATGGAGCAATTCTTCGATCTCAATAATGTGCAAACACACAAAAGGTACGTATGGCAACTTTATATTTGGAACCAAATCAGTTTGTATGGTATCAATGGCTTTGCTCTCGTAAACAATTATCACTTGGGCAATTTTTACCAAAGAATTGATGGCACATTATGAGGATACAAAAAGCAACGCTTTTTTTAGCCAATTGATAAGTCAACAAAAGGGTTCAATAATGGAGCACATTGAGGAGTTCCAAAAATTGAACATAAGGGTAAAAGATATTCCAGAGGAGCATAGGATTGATGTGTTCATAGGGTCTTTAAAGGATAATATCCAACATGATGTTCACCTTTGGGGACCTGATTCATTAGAGAAGGCATCAGGTTAGCAAGAAAAATGGAAAGCAAAATTATGGCAACCAAGAAGCATACCACTCACAACTATAAAGATGGAATTGTTGTCCCTAGTCTTCCACAACCTATAAGGTTGACACCACAACAAT
>APFE031301799.1:0-17579 GCA_000404065.3 Pinus taeda
AAAGTTCAAGGCTCGCTTTGTTGCTCGAGGCTTCTCTCAAAAGGAAGGTGTAGATTACGATGAGATATTTGCACCTGTAGCCCGATACACCACCATCCGCTCGATCATAGCCCTTGCTGCCTCGCAAGGATGGAACCTACATCAGATGGATGTCAAGACCGCTTTCTTGCATGGTTTGATCAAAGAGGAAGTCTATGTGGAACAACCCGAGGGGTTTGAGGTTCATGACCGGGAATCTCATGTATGCAGGTTGAATAAAGCTCTCTGTGGCTTGAAGCAAGCACCCCGAGCTTGGTATGATAAGATTGATAGCTATCTGATGAAGCTGAGATTCACTAGAAGTGAAGCCGATCTGAACCTTTACTTTAATGTTAAAAATGATAAACCTCTCATACAGGTACTTTATGTGGACGACCTCTTTCTGAAAGGTGCAAACCCTCTCATTCACAAATGTAAGAGGGAGTTGGCTTCTGAATTTGAGATGAAGGACCTAACACTGATGCACTACTTCCTAGGGTTGGAGGTCTGGCAAAAGCCATGAGAAATTTTCCTCTCTTAAGGAAAATATGTTGTGAAGATACTGGAAAGATTTGGGATGCTGGAGTGCAAGCCTATGACTACCTCGATGGAACTTAACTTCAAGAAGTTATGTGGTAATGTTGCCAAACCTGAATTGGGAAATGCTTCTAAGTATCGTCAACTCATAGGAGCACTGACATTCTTAGTGAACTCATGTCCGGACATATGTTTTGCAGTTAACACATTGAGCCAATATATGGTTGAGCCTCATCATATACATTGGATTGGTGCCAAGAATCTTCTGAGATATCTTCGGGGCACAATCACTCATGGACAAAGATACACAGCCGAAGATGTGAGGTTGCATGGTTATTTTGATGCTGATTGGGCTGACAGTTTGGTGGATCACAAGAGCACTTATGGGTGTTGTTTTTCTTTAGGTTCTTCTTCCATATTTTGGATGAGCAGGAAGTAGAAATCGGTTTCCTTTAGCACCGTTGAGGCCGAATACATAGCTGCTAGTATGGCCTCCTGTGAAGTTGTCTGGTTGAGGAAGCTCTTCAGTGAGTTGTTTGGACATGTGCTGGATAACACCATGATCCTCTGCGACAACTAGAGTGGGATTCGCTTATCAAAGAATCTCGTATTTCATGACCGCTCCAAGCACATAGATATCAGGTACCACTTTATTGGGATATGGTACAACGAGGAGCAATAAAGCTCATCACATTGGGACTGATGAGTAGGTTGCCGATATTCTCACAAATCCCCTTGAGAAGGTCAAGTTCTTAGCCTTCCGAGAACGACTTCGAGTCATGGAGAGACCCTCTTCTAAGGGTCCTGTATGATAAGGACATTAAGCTCTCGGAGCTCCAGGGGGCAAGGGGTACTTATTGGAATGATAAGCAACCATATGGTGAGTGGTTCAACCTTCCCCTATTGGTTTTTTGTGTACAAGGTGAGTGGTTCAACCTTCCCATGTGATAACCCGTGGCAACATGTAGGTAGGATGAGTGGTTCATCCTTCTCCTGCTAAGACATGCTACCCATGCAGTTTGGGACTCATGGAAAGTACCTCTCATCTGGCCAATGAGTAGGGAAATGAGGATAGGGACCATAGTACTACCGATGGACGCATTGTGTATTATTGTACTCCCTATGCTAGGAATTCCGATATTGATCTGGGATCAATTGGAACTGACTTCGGGTCAATAAGAGTGGTATGACACACTCTCTTTTGATTGGAACTGACTTCAGGACAGTAAGAGTGGTATGAGACACTCTTTTTTATCTGGGACTGACTTCGGGTTAGTAGAGAAGTATGATACAATCTCGATCACTTCTTCTTCTTCATAGTTCAACAGAGCAGAGCAGTGTAGAGCAGTTCATTGATGACAGAGATAGTACTGACTGGCAGATGGAGTTCTCCCTATTTGAGAGGGAGTGTTAAAATTGGCAACTAGGGCCAAAATCCACATGGGTCATCTTATTTATGACAACTAATATTTTTCTTGGATTCCTCTCTCCAGAGGTGTAGGATTGATCTAAATATCATCCGATTCCGACATGTAAAAATGAAGATATGAATTTACTTATATTATGGATAAATTGTCAAGGTCGACCAGCAAGCAAAACAGGCATGCAAACCCCCAACTCATCCTCAACGTTGCATATAAAAGGAGGAGACCTCAAGTCATTTTATCATCATCTCAACTTCACATATCTCTCTCTCCTCACTTGATTGGGTATGCAAATCTGGGTAGTTGTCTCTCACACGTGCGAAGGAAGGAGGACGTTTTTCTGGTTGATTGCGTTGACCGGTGTTGACCAAATTTCAGAGGTTGTATCTTGGGCTGTGTGGACCAGCATTGACCTCCTTTTGACTGTGGATTGGGTGAGGTATCTTCTCCTTAACAGGTCGTAGATCTGGGCACTTAAATTTAGGTGATCTGACCTCTCATTTGACCAATGTTGGCTGCCCTAGGGTTGGAGGCAATTTGACATTTGTTGACCTATTTTTAACTGGACTTTTTTGAACTGTTTTAGGCTAATTGGGCTTGTTGTTGGAGGCCAAAGTTAATTGGGTTTGACTGAGCTATTTAGAGGAAGAATTCTGCCCTGTTTGACCAGCGTTGACTTTTCTGGTTAAGGCTTCTTGCTACTGTCATAAATTATCAGATTTGTAATTTGTACTATCTCTCTCTCTCTCTGCTGAACTATTGAAGAATATAAGAATAATTGATCAAGGGTTTCCCCACATTGGGGTTTGTCCTTGGTTGGTGCCGCATCTTGTGTCCTCTTGTCTTGGCTTGTCTTCTACTGTATATGTTTATGTTCTATCTGCATTTTACTATCATGCTGATCTGATTGCTAAACTGGATATTGATATTGTGCTAGTAAATAAATTGAAGCAAATTTCTCTTAAGCATAGAACACACCATTGTTACCTAAAATTGACAGTTAGCCTCCCCCTCCCCTTGTCCACAACTTGGTTCGGGCCTGAAACGACGCCTCAGAGGTTGATGCAATTAAAAAGAAAATAAAAAGCATAATTTGGCCAATCTTAATAGGAAACGTACCACAAAATGCAAAGTATGGCCGGGACATACAAATTTAGCACATGGGAAAAGGCCAAACATGAGCTCTACCCCTTATCCATGGACATCACCCTAGTTCCTATGGGCCCTAGATGAGCCCCCTCCACATTAAGGAACCCATGTTTGTCCCAACCTTGGGCCCCACCTTAAAAGGGGGTACCTACTGCTATATACCACACATCATGCTCTCATCCCCTGGAGCCCCGAGCAGTTACGAAGAAAAATCAATAAAAGGCAAAAGGAATATGAAGAAGGGTGGAAGAACAAAGGTCGGGGTAACTTATGTACCACGATTGCTCCCTCCTACACTCATATACCCAAGTGTGGGCTTCCCTCATTAATAATTATAGCTACCCTTTGTCCCATCACCTGTGGCTTGGATCATTCCCTTGACCCCCACTCTCTTCCATTATTATGTCAATTGCCACCTTCCACTTGATGGATGTACCATGGACATGTCACCCCCATTAAACGATGAAACAACCTAATAGGGTTCTTGGCTAACCCTCTTATTGAGCTTGGAGACACTTGTACATGCCAGAGCCCGCTATGGAAGGGCATGCCACCATGAAGTGCCTCATTGATTCCATGATTTGTAAACTCTCTTACTTGATTATTCTAATGATTTGTTGTATTGGAGGGCAAAGGGATGCATTGGATCTTATGCAGGATTACAGGTGGGTTTTCATTTGGGGCTTGGTCTCCCTATATGGGGTCTTAGCCCTCCAGAGGGCCACATGTGCACTTGTAGGTTGAACATTGAGAGTCATGGGCCTCCACCATAGCAGAGATTACTTCATGGACCCCCAACACCGACCATTGATTCCTCGTGTTCCATCTTTTGGATGAGGATGATGCACCTAGTTCACTATGCCCAGTTGGCTCCATATTTGCACCATATACTTGGTAGATGTTCCAGGGTCCAAAGGATGTCTTCGGCTACAAAGGGAGGGCTTATGTCGTCATCTTAGCCCTTACAGATGGTTTAAAGACATTTTCGATCCACTTGGATACCCATGAGGATGTCCTTGTGCCCCCACACCCACTTGGGAGAACCACGGGTTCTTTCTTGGAAAACAAGGGGCCAACACCTTGTCCACTATGTTTGGAGTCCATTCTCTCATCATGGCACACCTTGGACTTCACTTGGCCTTCTCCATGGACCAACAACTCATAATGTTGATCATCCTTCCCTCTTGAGAGGCTTATCTTTATGTTATTGAGCTTTTTGGTGGGCTTGTCACCAAAAGTATTGTTATTATGCACATTATTTTATTTTACGGGCATTATTAGTTCAAATTAGGCCATTCGAATTCATTAGAGATCGTATAAATAAATGAGAGGTGATTCATTCTCTCATCATCACTTGGATTGGGTTATTAGCTCTTGTGAGATTTTCGTATCCCTTTAGAAGGATGAGTTTGGATCATATGGATGAATTTTTATGTTTGGTTATCTCTCTGCCTTGGAGCTTCTCTATTGGCATATATTGATGATTGGATATACTCTTTAATACATGTAAATGCTCTTTTAATGCTATTCTTGTTATTTATTTTGTCACATGCATGTTGTTGTGATTTTCTCTATACTAGGCTGAAATTTACTGCTTTTTCTTATGCAAAATTGTGGAAATTGTGATCTCTTATAGTGATGCATCATGTCATGGGCCATGTATGATTGAGTGGATGTTCCTAGAGATGATTTGGGTTAAATACATCTCGATAAATCATCAAAATATTGCAAGTCGAAGTATAAAGACCTTGAAGCAGTTGTTCTCATGCCCTAATGCCATGCGAAGTTGTTTTAAGGGCCTCCTTGATTGAGTGAATCTATTTCAAATATTAAAACTCTCCTTGACTCCATCTCTCCCAAAGGACAAGCCACTAATCCTCCATTGGTGATCATTTTTAATGCTTATTCTTTTCACTTCCCTCTTTTTCGAGGCCTTACCTTACTAAGTCACCTAGGGCATCAATTATCTCACAATATAGCCATCCAAACAATTCGATTTTTGGTCCACAATTGTGTTGAGGTTTGATCTAGAGGCCCTCCAAATTCGAAGCAAATCCGACGGTGGGATCTCGAGATATAGCAATTCCTAGCTCAAGGACTGTTTCTTGCCCTAGGTTTCCCTTGGCTAGTGACCTCATTTGGATCATTGCATTCTATTCCCTGAATCTTTGCTCATTGGTCCTCTTCTCTTCGATAGTTAGGTTAAGCACCTCCTTGAGTGACCAATTCCACTTACTTGACCTAATTTTGGGTCTACTTGGTCATGTGTGGTCCCGCAACTTTATAACTCCAATTCCGCAAAGATCACATAAAGAACAAGTCTCCATAAGGTTTTCTAGGTTTAGAGAACATCTCTTTAAGAAACATTCTCAGACCCTAGACTCAAGAATCCTTTTAGCACTTCCTAGAGAGCCTACCACCTTGCTTCCCAAGCAAGAAAGCCATACAATTGAGTCTCTCTTGTGAATAGGCCTTGGGAATCACATTTCATCCTTCCATTGATATATTCATCATCATGATCCCTCATATATCAAGTCTCCTCCCATCAGTGAAAGCCTGTAAAGAGAAAGGAGCTTTAGTCGAGGTGATAATGGGCTATCACTCCATTGTTGCTCTCAACCTAGTAGTTGCTCTATAGGATCCCCTCCTAGGACCCCTTCTATTGTGAGAGGTAACAATAACCACATAATTAGCCCTTAACTAGGGGACCAACCATAGAAGGCATCCTCCATTTTGCCAAAACAAACCTAAGCAAGGGCTCAACCTACATATTTAACTTTGTCTTCTATCCTGGGCTTACTCGACCTTTCTTCAACCATGGAACAAACTCTCAAAGCTCTACTTCATCCCTTTTTAAGGTAAGTGGTTATCCTGAGGCACTCACACTTCTCTTGGGCAAAAATATCTTGAGAAAGATGCTCACTTGTGTGTGATCAAATGGGCCTTCCTCCTTTCCTTCTTATAGTTTCCTATGAGGACAACGACTAGCCATTATGGGTTTTTCTTCAAGCCTAGCCGACTTGACTTTTCATCATAAAACCCCAACTAACTCAAGGAAAAATGTATTTCTTCATTTGATCTCACCGCCTCATTGTTGCCTTAGGTCCTCCTTGGTCCTTTAAGGGTGCTCCACTTGCACCAATGAATAGACAAATATTTCTTCCACAAATCGAACACCTAGGGTTGTGGAGTACCTACCAAGCTACACAAATCAACACCCCCTCTTGGCGAGGGAAGTACTTCCACTGTACAAAAGTAACCATCATTGTCCTCGACGACACTAGCCAAATCTTTGGTCTCCGCTACTACAACATACCCTGTAGAATGGACCACACTCTCTCGGTAGTGCCTCTACCTCATCTCATCAGAACCTGAAGATTCAGACTTCCATAGGGAATCTACCTTTGAAGCTAGAGTTCCTCCGAGTCTACACGAATTCCACTAGCTCACACTACTACTGAACTTGTGAACTACAAGGTTAGTCCGAGTTGCGATCAAACACAGGTCACATCACTACCGCAACCCAGCCTTGCAAGCATTCTCATCCTCTTGGGTCAAACACCACACATGCACATGGCTCCAATATTGGTTGTGCAACATCATGACCCAATGAAGAAACTAGCTTGCCAAAATCTCATCCTTCACATGAAGCCAACTCGTACATGCCAAAGCATCCCACGAGCAGTCCTAATGATCCATGACAAGTCATAGGAATTCCATGATCTACAGACTGCCACACAACAGACAATTAGGGGAATTTTGAGGTCTAAAATGGGCCTCCTAAGAAAAGTGTACAACCAAAATAAACTTTATAAGAACCAATAGGATTCAAGATGATGATGTCAACCATGAGGGGTGATTCACCATTTTTTGAGTAAAAATGTAAAAAGAATAAAATAAAAAACTACTTTTTCAACTCATATTTTAAACTTATTTCCCTAATTTTTTACTCAAATATCGAGCAGGAGTACTCGTTGAATGCAAAATTTAATTCCTCATCTAAGGAGTGCCTATGTTGCATACTTTCGATGGACCCTGCTACGTAAAAAATGAGAAATACATGAAAAAAACGTGATTGCATTCACATTTTTCATGTATTTCTCAATTTTTGTGTAGTAGGGTCCATCAAAAGTATGCAACATGGATACTCCTTGGACGAGGAATGAAATTTTGCATCCAAGGAGTGTTTCTGCTCGAAATTTGAGTAAACCCATATGGAGATAAGTTGAAAATACAAGTTGAAAAATTAGTTTTTCTTTTTTCCCTCTAAAATTTGATGATGTAATCTAATCTTATTTTATTATTTCCATTATTATTTTATAATTTCCTTAGGAGGCCCATTATAGACCTCAAAATTCCGCTAATGTGTTGCTCACCAGGTTCTCCACCGATCCACCAAAACTCCCAACCCATAGCCTTTCGAGACCACATCTCCATGTCCTCAACTGAATCCTCTTCTCCATGATCTAGACAATCTCAGCTCCCCCTACGCTGCTCTGCTGCGCATACTCTGATCCATTGGCCTTTGAAAGTAACTCTAATACCATGTTGGTTTTTTTCTATGTGGTTTATGGACCCTAAACATTGATCACTACTACATCCTTGGAATATTTGTACCAGACAAATCCACCCTAAGGGATTATTTCCTGTTGGCTCAACCATAGAGCCTGAACCTGAGGGTGTTGAGAGAATTGAACGTGTGACCTCTCAATAGCAAAGGTGCTTTAACAACGAGGACTGGACCAATTGATCTAACCCTCAAGGCTTTACTTCGTCCCTCCTCAAGGCCTTCGACTATCCTTAGGCACTCACACTTCTCTTGGGCAAAAATATCTTGAGAAAGATGCTCACTTGGATGTGATCAAATGAGCCTTCCTCCATTCCTTATTATAGTTTCCTATGAGGGAAATGACTAGCCTTCAAGGGTTTTTCTTCAAGCTTAGCTGACTTGATTTTTCATCATAAAACCCGAACTAACTAAAGGAAAAATATATTTCTTCATTTGGTCTTGCCACCGCATTGTTTCCTTAGGTCCTCCTTGGTCCTTTAAGGGTGCTACACTTGCAACAATGAGAAAAAAATATTTCTTCATTTGGTTTCGCGCCCACACCTTGGGTGCAAAACTTCATCGCTTGGGTAATTCATCCACAAAACCCTTTTGTGGGAAAAATTCTCACAAATTAAACACCTAGGGTCGTGGAGTACCTCCCAAGGTACACAAATCAACACTCCCTCCTAGCGAGGGAGGTACTTCCACTGCATGAAAGTAACCATCATCGCCCTCGACGACACTAGCCAAATCTCTAGTGTCCACTACTGCAACATACGTTATAGAATGGACCACACTCTCTCAGTATTGCCTCTACCTCATCTCATCAAAACCTGAAGATTCAAACTTCCATAGGGAATCTACCTCTAAAGATAGACTTCCTTTAAGTCTACACGATCTCCATTGGCTCACACTGCTACTGAACTTGTGATCTACAAGGTTAGTCTGAGTTGCGATCAAACACAGGCCACATCACTACCAAAACCTAGCCTTGCAAGCAATCTCATCCTCCTGGGTCAAACACCACATGTGCACATGGCTCTAATCTTGGTTGTGCAACATCATGACCCAATGAATAAAATAGCTTGCCAAAATCTCGTCCTTCACATGAAGCCAACTCTTCCATGCCAAATCATCCCATGAGCAGTCCCAATGATCCATGACAAGTCATAGGAATTCCATGAACTACAAACTGCCACACAACAAACTATTGCTCACCAGGTTCTCCATCGGTCCACCAAAACTCGCAACCCATAGCTTGTTGAGATGACATCTCCATGCCCTCAGCTGAATCCTCCTCTCCATGATCTAGACAATCTCAGCTCCCCTTGAGCTGCTCTGCTGTGCACACTTTTATCCATTGGCCTTTGAAAGTAGTTCTAATACCATGTTGATTTTTTTCTATGTGGTTTATGGACCTTAAACATTGATCACTACTATGTCCTTCGAATATTTGTACCAGACAGATCCACCTGAAGGGATTATTTCCTGTTGGCTCAACCATAGAGCCTAAACCTGAGGGTGTTGAGAGAATTGAACCTGTGACCTCTCAATAACAAAGGTACTTTAACAATGGGGACTCGACCAATTGATCTAACCCTAAAGGCTTTACTTCGTCCCTCCTTAAGGCCTGCAACTATCCTGAGGCATTCACACTTCTCTTGGGCAAAAATCTCTTGAGAAAGATGCTCACTTGGATGTGATCACATGAGCCTTCCTCCTTGCCTTATTATAGTTCCCTATGAGGGAAATGACTAGCCCTCAAGGGTTTTTCTTCAAGCCTAGCTGACTCAAATTTTTGTCATAAAACCTGAACTAACTAAAGGAAAAATATATTTCTTCATTTGGTCTTGCCACCACATTGTTGCTTTAGTTCCTTCTTGGTCCTTTAAGGGTGCTCCACTTGCAACAATGAATAAACAAATATTTATTCATTTGGTTTTGCGCCCACACCTTGGGTGCAAAACTTCATCACTTGGGTACTTTGTCCACAAAACCCTTTTGTGGGAAAACTTCTCACAAATCAAACACCTAGGGTTGTGGAGCACCTCCCAAGCTACACAAATCAACACTCCCTCCTAGCGAGGGAGGTACTTTCACTACATGAAAGTAACCATCATCGTCCTCGACGACACTAACCAAATCTCTAGTGTCCACTACTGCAACATACCCTATAGAATGGACCACACTCTCTCGGTAGTGCCTCTACCTCATCTCATAAGAATCTGAAGATTCAAACTTCCACAGGGCATATACCTCTGAAGCTAGACTTCCTTTGACTCTACACGATCTCCACTAGCTCACACTACTATTGAACTTGTGATCTACAAGGTTAGTCTAAGTTGCGATTAAACACGAGCCACATCACTACCGCAACATACCCTTGCAAGCAATCTCATCCTCCTGGGTCAAACACCACATGTGCACATGGCTCCAATCTTCGTTGTGCAATATCATGACCCAATGAAGAAACTAGCCTGCCAAAATCTCGTCCTTCACATGAAGCCGACTCGACCATGCCAAAGAAACCCACAAACAGTGCCAATGATCCATGACAAGTCATAGGAATTCCCTGATCTACAAACCGCCACACAACAAAATATTGCTCACCAGGTTCTCCACCAATCCATGAAAAATCCCAACCCAAAACTTGTCTAGACCACATATCCATGTCCTCAGTTGAATCCTTTGCTCCATGATCTGGACACCTGAACTGTTCTACTGCTCACACTCTGATCCATTGGCCTTTGAAAGTATCTCTAATACTATGTTGATTTTTTTCTATGTGGTTTATGGACCCTAAAGATTGATCACTACTACATCCTCGGAATTGATCACTACTACGTCCTTGGAATATTTGTATCAAATAGATCCACTTGAAGGGATTATTTCCTATCGGCTCAACCATAGAGCTTGAACCTGAGGGTTTTGAGATAATTGAACCTGTGACCTCTCAATGTCAAAGGTGCTTGAAAAATGGGGACTCGACCAATTGATCTAACCCTCAAGGCTTTACTTCGTCCCTCCTTAAGGCATGCGGCTATCTTGAGGCACTCACACTTCTCTTGGGAAAAAATCTCTTGAGAAAGATGCTCACTTGGATGTGATCAAATGAGCCTTCCTCCTTGCCTTATTATAGTTTCCTATGAGGGAAATGACTAGCCCTCAAGGGTTTTTATTCAAGCCTAGCTAACTTAAATTTTCATTATAAAACCCGAAGTAACTAAAGGAAAAATAGATTTCTTCATTTGGTCTTGCCATCGCATTGCTGCCTTAGGTCCTCCTTGGTCCTTTAAAGGTGCTCCACTTGCAACAATGAATAAACAAATTTCTTCATTTGGTTCCGCGCCCACACCTTGGGTGCAAAACCCCATCGCTCGGGTACTTTGCCCACAAAACCTTTTTGTGGTAAAACTTCTCACAAACCCAACACCTAGGGTTGTGGAGTACCTCCCAAGCTACAAAAATCAACACATAGAGGACAAGGTGTTGGTTCGTCAAACAATTATTATTTTTTCCACTAGTTTCATTTCTCTTCAATCTCTCACACAATCCTAAGTTGGAGTTGTACAAGATGTTTCTTTCATACGAGTGGAATGCTTATTTCTATAACATTTAAGTGGATGGGCAAGGTGTCGCCTAACTTGTGAGACATAGTTAGAGTTTTGTGATGGGATTGCAAGAGTTGCGTGCCATTAATGAACTTGTGGTAAAGATTATTTGCTCAGTTGATGGTGGTAAGCTCACAATGGAATACTTGTATGAGGCCATGGATAAGGCCAAAGAAGCTATCCATGGGTTCTATGAGGATAAGGGGGAGGAAGGATTCAATTGAGGAGCCCAAGTATGAAGTGTGATTTATGAACGATGGAACAATATTATCCATCCTTTGATTCATGTACCAAGGCTTTACCTCGAGCTCACATACTCTTATGCTTGTGGTTTTAGATTTGATGTTGATGTTATAAATGGGATTTTCAAATGTGTTCAAAGGTGGTGTTGACTACCCGTTGAACACTCAGATATTTCCAAACAAATGGAGATATATAAGATGGCTGCTAGGACATTTGGTTATGATATGGCTATCCAAGATAGGATCACTAAGGTGCTAGGTATGTTTCAAGTAAAATTTGTTTCAAACTTTCAAATTTCAATATCTTTGCTTTGTTTATACTTGAGACTTGATGGAAATATAATTTGTTTTCTTTCCTTTTTGTTTGTTCGTTGTAGATGTTTGGTGGGAAAATTATGGAAAAAGAGTCCCATATAGAAATTTGCTATTTAGATGTTTAGTCAAACTTGCAGCTCTTTAGGGTGTAAGCGTAGTTGGAGTGTCTTAGAAAAATAACACTCCAAGAAATACAACATGTTAGAAATGTTCAAATCAAATTTTAATTTTTTATAATTTCATTAATTTTAATTTATTTCCATGGGCCATCATCCTATAATTACAAAATGGCCCTCATATAGGTTAGATGTCCATTTCCTTAATGACATGGTCTATGTGTACTACAACCTTGGGCTATGTGATGTCCCTTTTTTTGGTGTTCCTCATGGCATGGTTAGATGGACTTTCATGGTTGGAGGCACACAAGTTTACTTGATCAATGGGACTAGGGGATTTTGGAGAGATGTTTAATGGGGTTTTGAGGAGTTTCTATGGTCTCCGATGGCATTTGCTTGGCGTATTCCATCATTGGCACAACTTTCCTTTCATTCTGCTGCATTCTGACCATTTTCAAACAACAGGGTTATTATTGGGCTAAATCAATTAATTACGCTTAAGGTGGCATTCCGAGAGGAATACTTGACGGAACAACTTAGTGTTATAGCTCATTGGAATCAGAACGAGAAGACCTACATGATGGGATGGTTAGAAGTGACTTTTAATGACCTGAGGAGGCATGGTGTATAATTTACCCTTTTTCCACATTAAAAGGAATATTTTAATTGTAATACAAAGAGGGAAAAGTGCTCCATGATTAAAATAATAATAAAACACAGGAGGTTCTAGAGGGGTCCATTAGATCTATAAAAAGAGGAGGAGGAGGTCATTGGAAGACATCTTGGATTTGATATTTCTTCTTGTTTGAGAGGTTGAGAACTCGATTCTCTACTTCATTGGTAGCTCCAGGACAGAAACCCTTGGGTGTGCTAGTGGGTGTTGGACGAAAACCCAACACTCTTGAGAAGATTTCCCTCAGAAATCTTACAATGCTTTATTGGAATTTTGGAGAGAGAAGTTTTAGAGTAGCGGGTTTGCAACAGTCTTCTCACTGAGCCATCTACATCATTGCTAGAGTCATTCATCAGTTGGGTCAGAGACGTTTTTCTGGGTTTTGCTCCACTTGCTTGGCAAGCTCATGTTCCACTATTCTTTCATGTTGATGTACTATTTTCAGTGGATTAATAAAATCGCTCAGTGATTTAATTGGCATCTATTTGTGTATCAATTCACTGGTTGCGTGTTTATTTGCTATTATTTTGATGTTCAAGTTCATTTCGGGTATCTACTTTTAAATTTTCCATTAGGGATATTACAATGGTATCAAAGTCTTGGTCTTGGCTCGGCCTGTAGGTTTTTTAGTTGTCGCTATTATGATTTAAGGGTTTCATAATTATTTGCAGTGATTTCACAAATTGCAAAATTCCCCAATTTGCTCCCTTATTTCGACAATGTCTAAGAGAGATTTGTCTTAGCCAAAAACATTAGACAAATTCTTTCTCATTTGCCTTCTATTTAATGATTATGCGACAAATTGGGCCAATATTTATTTGAAGGAGCCGTGGACAATATTATTAATCAATCAAAGGTTATTATTTTGTTCAAAGTGGAGGAGGCATAATTATTAAAGTCAAATTGTTTGGGAAGGGCCGAATTTTATTAAAATGGCCAACTTTTAATTTTATTTTTGAAAGTCGTCCAATTTTGAAGGGCCAAATATCATACAAGGAACGAGCTGCAAGACGAAGTTCCCATTTGAAAGTCGAGCCCAGATTTGGAAGCGAGCAATTTCAGGGGTTCAAATTACTCAGTTGAGATCAAGGGTCGAAATTATAATTGAAAAATTGGCCGATTCACTAGAAAATCACTCAGGGCGTCAGCATAATTTTTGCCTGGCATGTGTTTTTGGCGACATTCTTGTTTGACAATCGTGGGCCGAGCAGCCAGCCAGGGCCGAACTCCAGATTTGATTTCTTCATAAAGTAGCCTTGCCATGGAGCAATTTATGTCTATTAAAAGGAAGGCCGAAACCATAAGAACCTCCACTTATATTCCCATGTAAAGGGTTGACGTAAAGCCCGGTGCTTTCGAAGCTAAGGGTGACAGATTCTCACTATTGTTGACTTCAGGCTGATCGTGGGAGATCTGATAATTTTGGAGGCAGGACTTCGATTCCAAAATTGTCATCACATTGTTGGAGGAGAAAATTAGTCCCCTTTCTGAAGGCCGAGTCCCTTTTGCTGAAAGAAGGTGGTCCTATGCAAAGAATTCAGTGACTGAAATTTCGAGTAGAAAGAGGACGAGATTCATCCAGTGGCTGGAATAAGATTTGAAGGTGATAGGGACGGGTTGGTATCAACAAGCTGACGGTTCGAATCTCAGTTTGAAGGGAAGAACGTGTACCCAACCAGAGCCATCCTCACATCTCAGTGTTCGACGAGTTTTCCTTGTATCCTGAGCTATGGATTTGAGCGTGTTAAGTGGGGAGTCAAGGCACTGTATTTCCAGGCTGTGTACTCATTTTCTGTATGTGAGACCTAATCTCATTATTCCTGTGCATATATACTAAGCCCAGCGAGTTGGGTGGCTCGTGGGTGTCATCTGGATTGTGGGTAGTCTCGTATTTCTATTGCTGGACGTGTCTGGAACTACCCTTGCTACGTAGAGGAGACACTGTGTGGACCACAAGCTATTTGCAGTAGACTATTGGCTGATTGAAGAACCATGCTATACTCTATCCCATGCTAGACGTGCTTGGAACAGTTTATGCGACACATGGGTACATTCAACGCTTGTTGGAGGGCCTATTGACTGTTGGTGCATTTCTCGCTCTTGAACTCACTCAAGCTACTACAGGAAACCAGGTTCCTCTGCATATTCACTTAATGTGTTTCTTGACTTAAATGTCGATATAAATTACATATGCCAGCCAACTTATTTTAATGTTAGTATAATTCCATGACACCTCATAATTTAAGAGTCTAAACAATGATTGCCAGAAAGTCTGGTTTTGACTCCTTCTAACACTTAATTCCATGCTT
The DNA here is from genome assembly GCA_000404065.3 of Pinus taeda. Taxonomy (NCBI): domain Eukaryota; kingdom Viridiplantae; phylum Streptophyta; class Pinopsida; order Pinales; family Pinaceae; genus Pinus; species Pinus taeda. The sequence goes on from APFE031301799.1 coordinate 14,944, forward strand.
GGGAGATAGAATCTAAAATTGTAACCTACAACAGTGTGCCAAGAAACTGTTTAACAAAAGTTATCAGTGAGAAATTTATCACAAACCCAGAATTGTTGAATTTTTTTGAAATCTGAAGGGAAGGGAATTTTACAGTCAACAAATTGTTGCTAAGAAATACAACAAACTCAGAAAAATAGTGACCTCATGCAAACGTTCTGTCATGGAGGAACTCATCAACAAATTGAGAAGATTAACCACAGAAATTGGTTCCTTGAACCATTATGCATCATTAGACTAGTAAACAAAACTGAACAACAAACCTTTTTCAAGAGGGATCTATGCCATTCTTCAGAAAGAACAACCAAGAGATGTGTCGAAGGGGTAGGAAATAGAACACAAAATCTTTGCACTTGGGACAAAATTGAAACACATGAGGGTCACAGTGAAAGCCCTTTTCAAACTAGATGAATTGGATGCACTTCTTTCCGAAGTGAACCAATTAGAGGGGAAGAAGTTGATGTGGGCTTTGAAACCCGCCATGCTAGCTTTAATACAACCCAAGTTTTTGGAGTACCCTTGTGAAGGGGTCACACTTCTAGGCATCATGATGCTGACCGCCCCTATATGTCCTTACAATGATGATGTTATGAGAAGAGTCTTCAAACTGTTGGAAAAAACCTTGCGAGACTTAGATAACTCCATGGGTCCTACATTTGAGAAGAAGCTTCAAGTTTTGGAAATATGGCCATGACTAGGATTGATGAAATCTTGTTTGATCTAGAGCGTGGTGACTTGATCCTGCAAATGTTCCAATGCTTTTTCGGCATTAGGAGATATCATTTGGACTCTGTAATGTCCCAAACTAGGAAAAACAGTGATATGCAAAGCAAACAATAAATACAATACCAAAAAATTTAAACATTCAATGCACACCCATGTAAAGTCCAGAAATAATAACCAGCTGAGCCATTTTATTATGATATGGGAGCAATAGTACAATAATGTGGAAGAGGTGCACTTGGGCTTGCCTCAATGGAAAGCGTGACAAAGCCCCACCTCCGGTGCTCAGAAAATTCCACCAAATCAACCCCAAGCTCCTCAAACAAAACCCATCAAAACTTAGTAAGGGTTTGGCCTGGTTTTAACCCTGGAAATTCAGCCTCCAAGTACCACGTCCTCCTCCAGGTGCTGGAGAGTATGGCCAGCTTACAACTCCAGTAAAATCCCTCCAAAAGACTCCAAAAATGTTGAGTACACTCCCCCAAAATTCTCCTTGTCTTTCCCAGCAAATACTTTTCCCACAACTTGACCCACAAGCTTCCATGTGTGCCCAGTGAGAGGCTTCTGCGCTAGCTGTGAATGCTGTAAGTCATACTGCTCTCAAACAACAAGCTCCTGCTCCCAATCTTCTCCCAAAGGATAGTGTCCTACTGAAAATCCTTCACTAAAATTCTCCCGACAATTACAGCGCAGAAGACCCTTGAAAATAGTTCCCACATGTTCCTTTCTTGCGTCCTCCTGGTTTAAGCATTAGCTGGGTAATGGATGAATGTTATGCTCTGAATCCTCTCCAGCACTCCTCCAAAATGGTAGAATGGAACCCCACTGGGGTGGCACTTGTAGTCCATCGAAGAAAAGGTGAGTTCTCCGCTTGGAAAACTCGTTGCTAAACAAGTGTCCCGGCTAAGCAGCTCGAGTAACTAAGTTGAGTTCGATAGGCAAATGCTACTAAATGAGGCTAAGTCTCCACTATTTCTAATTCGTGGGCCTTCGCTCCCCACGTGGGCCCCTCCATCTAGCATTCTGACTTCCCTCCTTGGCTATTCGAACTTTTTCCTTAGGCAATGCGTGTTTCTTCATGTGGGTGGCTCCCACGCTTCATGAACCAAACATTACAATGCCCTTTCTCCTCCTAAGTCGTTTTCCCAAAATATTGTGGGTCCCATGGCCTCCAAAAATGTCAAAACTGTGGAAAATTACTTGTGACAAGTTAATTTAGGAAGGGACATTACAGTCCTCCCCTCCCAAATGTTACTTGTCCCCAAGCGACTTCAACACTGGGTACTCAAGTATGTGTTCACCTTCACAGGTGGCATCCTCATCCGGTAAGCTCCTCCAACACACCAAATACTCTCTAATAGTTCTACTCCTCAGCTTCCTTTCCTTGGTCCCCAAAATGGCTTCTGGTTCCGGAACCAGATGCCCCTCATCATCCAATGGTGGGAACTCCACAACTGTTGTCACCTTCTGTCCCAACACCTTCTTGAGGCACGAAACATGGAAGACGTTGTGGATTTTTCTCCTTGGGGGAAGTTTCAGCTCATAAGCCACCTCTCCAACTCTTTGGATCACTCGGTACGACCCATAGAAACGCGAATGTAACTTCTCGACCCCTTTCTGCTTCAAGGTGGACTAGCGATATGGTTGTAGTCGCAAGTAAACCAAGTCCCCCTCCTCAAACTGCTTCTCAACTCAATGCCTATCTGCATACATCTTCTGCTGATTTTGAGTTGTCAGTTTGTTATCCTTGAGAGCCTCGAGGATTTCTTGGCTCTCTTGGATCCAATCTTTGGCCTTTGGGGCTGTAGGAATTTACAGGGTAAGTTCCTCAGACAGAACACCAGAAGGACACCGCTCACAAACAGATCACAGAT
>APFE031301807.1:4110-26454 GCA_000404065.3 Pinus taeda
TTTTTTTATTATTATTTTTTTTTTTTTAAGTTTCATAGGAAGTACAACATAATGATCAGGGAGGTTAGCTTGTGGCTAAAAGAGTGCATTTAGGTACATTCACAATTGCAATGCTCGTTGACAACATTAGCAAATTTTGTTGTAAGGTCAATCTGTGAAACCAAGTTAGCAAGCATTAATAACAACGTGAGACATTTCATATCAAACTTTTATGCCGATCTAAAGTGACCTATGACAGTACAAAAGGGGACAAGGAAAGTTTCCTGAGAAAATATGAAAATATGAGAACCAACTCAGACCAAGCGACCCTCAAGAGAAGTATGGAGATTACACTTGGCCAAGAAGTAGTTTCCCACCAACTATCCACAACAAATATCCCAGACATGTCATTCTAAGGTTTGAAGTCTTTATTTCCCACTTTTTGAATTAATTAGACTGACTAGCTGTTTGACATAATTAGATTGACTAAACTTGATCCACAAACTCCCACTCTTTCAATAATTAGAATAACAAAGTTGGACAAACTGATTTATTAACCAGTGCTGAAGATGAATATCCTTGAGTACTGTAACATATTGTGTTGTCTGAAGGAGGTTCTTTTGTGGTATAAGTTCAGTTGTTTAGGAGCCTGGCATGCTTAGGCCTACCAGTGACAAGTAGGCCAAAATATCATCTTATATTTAGCATTGATGACTTTGAAGGAACTGGTAAAATTAATAGCTATGAGAGAAAAATGAAGAGTGGCAATGCCCCCAAAGAAGCTGTTGAATGGATGCTTCCGAAGGCTGGCAAGAATTTGGTGAACAAGGTCAAGAAGTAACTGATCTTTGAGACATAAGCTATTGCAGCTACTGTGTCCTCATGTTTGAAATTCTGGGTGCATGGCCTTTGAAAGGACCATAAATGCGATATTAAAGGTAAAAATAGAGGTAATTTTTGGTTGAAATTTCACCGGTAGTGTAAAAGATGAGAAAGTAGCATTTCAAGTTTCAAGAAGGGCATGGTTCTGTAACAAGGTGGGATTATCATTATACAATAAATTATTTTCTAGACCGCTATTCATATTCCCTTCCATTACAAACTTAGAGTGAGGGTTTAGAGATGTTTTTAGCTATATTAGATGTTTATTGAGTAATGAATCAAGGAAACATATGCTTTAAGGTTTACTGTGGTTTGCTCCATATTATATATAAATAAAATTTATAAACCTAAATAGATGTATGGTTTCTAACTTTCCTCATCGTGTCCATGCCGTGGGAATTTCTGAAGCACACTGATCTGTAATTGATCAGTATAGGGCTAACTCTATTCACCGACATGGATCCATAATGATTGATTACTTCTGTGTTGTCTTGCAACGAATTTCCACTCCATTATGCTGTTTCGAAAATCACTTTTATTCTCTAATTTCTGCAGTCATACTGTATTCATTAAAAGAGAATGGCATTCTGTTTGTTTATCATTATTGTGTGTAGTGCAGAACAGTAAATTCATATGAAAGAATGACAAAAAATTACCAAACACATTTGTCACAGTAAATTTACCCCGGGAGAACCCTACAGGAAAATGCCAGCATCAAATAGGGGGCTTTACTCAGTTCTTTAATGATTTCTCATAAATGCAGACTACAAAGGGCTCATATGAGCTTCCGCTATTGCACCAATGAATCAGGCTACAAGAGGAATACTTCCTCTGCACTGCTAAAAAGGAAACCATATTATAAATATTATATAGGAAAATAAAGATTTTAATAAATTTTGTTCATTTATTTACCTGTTAATGTTGCTAAATTTATTAAAACTCACATATAAATATCCAATTTCGGAAATACCCAATTTGTTGCTGTCGCAGAGGAGCATAGGATCCGTAAAGCGTCCGGACTGCTTCGTCGTAGGCAAGCGCGGCTTCCTCGTCGGTGGCAAAAGTCCCGAGACATGAAACGTCGATCTCCGTCGAGGTCCTAAAGCCCAGCGACTCGTTCCCCAGGCGGAAATCCGAGAAAGCTGTCGGGACTTGATATGAACCTTTCCATAATCTTTAGGATATCTCTTTTCCTCGATGAAGTGATAATTTCTTTGCTTTCTTATCAGCTTCTGTGATTCTTCTCCAATAATGCGAACCCCTCTCTGTGTATCTTGACTTACGTAAATCTTATCCGGGCCATGGATTTTGTAGTAAGAAAGAACACCATCCTGTAATGTAAACCATCGCGGCCCCCAGAATTTGCCAAAATTCACCCATTTATAAAGAATTCCGGACACATTAAGGTACTCTGAAGCGTCGACCCCCCTTTGACAACCATTTTATTTTTTATTTTTTTATTTTTTTTTATTTTATTTATTTATTTATTTATTTTTTTTTTCTGCTGCAATTTTAGACATTTCTTCCGTATCGTTTAAACGACAATGGATAGCATGCGAATCGCCATGGATACCACCGCAGGAAATCGATTACAGCGGTTACGCATCGATCACTACAGATTTATCGGCCCTTGTGCTGATGATTATCGCAGAGATTTCATCATTCGCTGGAATAGAAACACCAATTATGGCGATTTCCAGGCTTCCTATTCACTTTATTTTTGAATTTCAAACATCTTTTCATCGAAATTTGAGTTCTTGAATATCATTATTATTATTTTTTTTAACAATTCGAAGAATTGTTTGCCGCAGCTTGTTCCAAAACCTCATAAACCAGATAAATGACAGAGAAGAATCATTGAAAGAAAGAAAGAAAACCCTGATGAATAGAATTGAATTCCGTTAAACAATTGAACTGTCACGGGCGTAGGAAGCGAATGCAGGAGTAAAGCAATAATTTATTTAATAAAATTTCCCTGGTCACAAGGACAGGGGTTTGAAATTGCATTATGGAAGCACTGCATGGTAAGCCTTGTATGTAAAAAAAAAAAACGCTCACGTCAACCGTAACAGACTCAACCACACAAAAAAAATTTACACGAGCGTAGGCCTATACAGTCGAAGGGTTTGAACAAACACCTCTGATACCATGTGTAAAGACCAGAAAACTGAAATACAAGAACCGTAAAAATTTTGAATACCTACCTGATCTGCTGTGTGCTGATCTGCTGTCTGCTCCTGTTCTCCTGCTGCTTCCTCTCGTTCAAGCTGATTCGATTACTGGGAAAACCAATTCCTCCCAGCCAATCCAGCAAGCTTCTGTGAAGCTTACTGCCCCCGTGCCCAGAACCTCAGGTCAATCAAAGCTCTCATTCCTCGATCTTTCTCTGCCCTCTGTCCTCCTCTGAGTTTTCCCCCCTCTCTCGGCTCAGTCCAGTGGTTTTTATATATCAGGCTTGGCGGTGGCCGCCTTCCAGCCTACGGCTACCGCTCTTCCTCCTCCCGACACCTTCCTGCATGCATGATCTCCTTAGATATTTATCCTTCTGATAGGTTTGGTTGTTGTCGACCGTACATGAGGGTTCATTGTTTTATCATTTTATTACCTTTATGAAACTTTATATTCTATTTTATAAAACTCAATTCTTTTTATGTTTATCATAAGTTTAATTTATATTTAATTATTTATTATATACTTTAATTTTTATGAAGTTAAATTTTTATATATTATAAAGTTTTAAATTTATATTTATTATAAAATTTAATTTATATTTATTTTTAAAGTTTAACTCATATTTTATATATAGAGGTTTATTATATCAATTTTAATATAAGTCTAAACTTTACATTAGTTAATTAGTTTAAATGGGTCGTTACAGAATTCCCCTCATGCTTGAGGAGGAATATCGATCAGTTCGAATAAGAGCTCTATATATAGCTGAAACAGCAATGTAATCAGGGTTGGAAAATTTTATGGAAAAGCTTGTATTTGGCTCATGTAAGACTCATTTTCAATAATACATATTTGACCTTGCTTCTCAGGATTCATGAAGGATTTTTTATGTTCAGAATATGTGATGTTGTCCTTTCTTAATTCTTACACTAGTATGGATGTATAATCACTCAGAATTCACTGAATGTGCTCTGACTTCCTATATACATTTGTAAACTGTGTGGTCCCATATGAGTTTATGTTCTGAATGTTTAAATGCTGAATGCCCTGACTTCCATGTAAGGTTGAGTTCATTGTTTTATTGAGGTGTGTTGACTCCATAAGCCCAATGGATAGTAATTAAAAGTGTTTCCACCATTTATATTTTTTAGAGTTGTTCTATTAGAGTTAGCCATCTTATCTTTAGTCAAAATCATTAACCCATCTAGAGAGAGCCCTCTCAGGTTGAGGAGGCTAAGCCTCAGCCTAAAGTAGGTTTGAAACAATTACTTGAAGTCTTCCTGGTCTGCAGCCTTCCAGGGTATGATTTTGAGATAACAAGGTAAAAGGGGCAATTATATTCTCAAAAATTGATTTACGAACAGGGTACCACCAAATCATAATTAAAGAGGAAGACATAGCCAAAACTACCTTTAGAACTCGATATGGACACTATGAGTTTGTGGTATTACCCTTTGGGTTAACCAACACCCCCGTGACCTTCATATGCTTAATAAACATCATATTTCATAAGTATTTGGATAAGTTCATGTTAATCTTTATTGATGATATACTGATATATTCCTAGAATATGGAGGAGCACAAGGAGCACCTCAAATTGGTATTGCAAACTCTCTGAGAACACCAATTATACACCAAATACAACAAATGTGACTTCTTTAAGGAACAAATTCAGTACTTGGGACATATAATTTCGAAAGACAAAGTCACTGTGGATGTTGAGAAGATAAGGACCATAATGAAATGGACAATGGCAAAGGACGTAGCAGATATAAGATCCTTCATGGGATTAGCAGGTTACTATAGGCGGTTTGTGGAAGGATTTTGAGAGTGGCTTACCCTAGCACTTCCTTGCATAAAAAAGGGAAAATTATTAAATGGACCGCAGAATGCCAAAAAAGTTTTGAACAACTCAAGAATCTTCTCACCATAGCACCTATATTAAGTATAGCAGATCCATGTAAGGACTATGTGGTATGCACAGATGCGAGTAAGGAAGGGGTGGGGGGGTACTGATGCAAGAAGGAAAGGTAATATCCTATGAGCCTAGGAAATTAAAGGAACATGAATAGAAATATTCTGCTTATGATCTGGAATTGATAGTTATTATTCATGCCTTGAAGATGTGGTGCCATTACCTAATGGGAAAAAAGTTTCTCTTAATGACGGACCATCACAACTTAACTAGTTATTTTAATGAGCCTACCTTCAATGCTACGCAGGAACGATGGATGGATTTCCTAAGTGGTTTTGATTTCGAGATTAAGCATCTAAAAGAGAAATAGAACCAGGTAGTAGATGCTTTAAGTCGAAAGGTACAATGTCTCTACGAAATTTCCTGTAGAGAAGGGTGGAGTACCTTCAAATAAGTGATTAAAAAGGCAACAGAACAAGGTTTAAAATACTAGCAAGTATAGAATCCAACCAACAAAGAAAATCAGCAAGGGTACACTTTGGATGTTGCTGGCATGCTAAATTACAAAAAAAAAATTGTATGTGCCTAACCAAAATGACATTAAAAACTTGATTTTAGATTAATTTCATAAAATTCATTATGCTGGATGCCCGGGGTATCAGAAGCTCATTACCGCAATCCGGAAGGAGTATTATTGGCTAGGTATGAAAAAAGATGTAACAAAATATTTGATGCGTTGCCTGGAATGCCATCAAGTTAAAGCGGAACACTAGCACCCTGCTGGGTTATTGCATTCGTTGCCAATCTCAGAGCAGAAATGGGAAACTATCTCTATGGACTTCATAGCAGGATTACCCAAGTCAAAAAGAAATAACGATTCCATCATGGTGGTGGTGGACAAATTAAGCAAATCAACTCATTTTATACCAGTACAGTCCATTTACAGAGATGTGTACATTGCCCATATCATTATGCAAAACATTTTTAGGCTGCACGGGTTACCAAAAATTATAATCTCTGAGTGGGACGTAAAATTTACATCGGTCTTTTGTAGAACTCTGTTTGGGGAACTGGGGACTCAACTGAATTTCAGTACTACTTATCATCCACAGACTAACGGACAAATAGAACAGGTGAATCAGATTGTAGAGGACATGCTAAGAGCATATGTTATGCAGCAACCATCCAAGTGGGAAGATTATCTGCACTTGGTTGAGTTTGTGTACAACAATGGCTATCATACATCCTTGTAGATGAGCCCATTTGCATCCCTGCAAATGAGCCTGTTTGAAGTGTTGTACGGATGGAAATGTTGCACACCCGCAAACTGGGGAGGGCTAGAGGACAGACTGATGCTGGGCCCTGAAATGCTTAAAGTAATGGAAGAAATGGTCAAGAAGGGATGATCCAATTTAAAGGAAGCCCAAGATAGGCAAAAGAACTTCATCGACTAAAAGAGAAATTCTAAGGAATACCAAGTGGGAGATCATTTGTATGTGAGAATTCGAGCTAAAAAGAGCACACTACAATGGAGTGGGTGTGCCAAGCTGGCACCTCGGTTTTGTGTACCCTTCTAGATCTTAGCGAGAGTTGGTCCGATGGCATACCAGCTCACTCTGCCAAGTCATATTTGGGTCCACAACGTCTTTCATGTGTCTGTATTAAAAAAATATGTTTATGATCCTAAGCATGTAATCAGTTGGCAGGATATACAAGTAAGAAAGTATCATAGGTAGTGCAATCAATTTTGTTTATTAAGGAAAAAATGACTTAAAGTATTGTGTGTTTTAGGTCGAGCCAAAAGGAAAAATCTTGGTTGAGCTGCTGAATATACTAGATCGGAGAGAAGTAATGCTACGGAAACGAGCCATCACCCAGGTTAAAGTGTAATGGCAGCACTTAGGGACCAATGAGCCCACCTGGGAGGATGAACAAATATGAAAGAAGCTTATCCAGGATTGTTTGAGACCAGAAAACATTGGGACGATATTTCATTTCACGGGGGGAGATGTGATGTCCCCAGGAAGCTATAAATATTTTATTTACCACAGTAAGAACAAATTGAATAATTAGTGTTATTACTTGTTTGAGTTCAATAATATTTTTATTTGATTGAAAATGGGTAATGATTAAAGTATCAACAGAGCTTGTAACTTCTGGAAAAAATAAGTTGAAAAGGTAGTTGCTGGAAAGAAAAACCCTAATTGTCACCCCTAACTGGGAAAAAATGCTTCCAAAGAAAAGGAAGTGGGGGGAGGGAAAAACTGCATTGTTTTTTCACACAGGAGAAGGGAATTTCTATGTTTGGTGATGACTAGATAGCATGAGCACTGTGTGTGCGAGCAACTTGCAGGAGAGAGGAAGTCTTGTGAGCAAACTAGGGGGGAGATTTGGTCCCGAAAGAAAATCAAATGGTCGGGAGGATTGACTAGCAACAATAACCAGAGGTGACCTCTCTTACCAGAGAACTTTATGTTTGAGCAGCTCAGGTATGAGGTACCATCTGGAAAATTAGACTACTGCACAAACTAATTTCTGTGCCTTTTACTGTGGATGAAAAATGATGTAGAGGTGTGTCTAATGTTGGATTGGTGATTGCAAAGATTACATAATTTTATTTACTGGAACCAGGAAACTAAGTATAATAATTTGTTACAGAAGAATCGTTAAAAGTTAGAGCAAGGGAGTTTCCCTCTAAAACTGGAACACGTTATTTATAAAAATACTCTACTCAGATCTTTCAAAGAAGGAAATTGAATTAATATAGAATTACTATAAAATAATATCTATACAGGTAATTTAATGCAAGAAAATAGTCTAAATACAGAGTTACTATAGAGTTACAATCTCATACCAGTTCTTTATTCATAAACGAAAAGAGGGATTATAGTAAAAATATTGTAGAGTAGAACTGGGAATAATTTCTCTTTGTTATTCGAGTGAAATTTAGACAAATTAGGAATTTATTAAACAAGATGGAAATATCGAATCTGTGAATAATGAAGAAAAGATAGTTGGGTTGATGTGGCGGGGGCTTAAGGGTAGAAAAACCCTAGTGTCGACCTGGCCTCATTTTTCCCAAGAGAGGTCTATCAATTAAAATTGACTCTACCAGGTCTTCCTAAAACTCTACAGGGGACTGAATCCCAAACTATTAACTTTGACAGAATCATTCATCGAACAAACTTAACTGAAGTACCAGATTATCTCAGAAAAACTGAGAATTAGTTCTAATCAAACACGCAACAGACAATAACCATACATATTTGACTCAGTGTTATGTAAATATAGGAATTAAATAAAGAAAACCATGCTTCGAGTTCTTCTACAGTAGGTCCTAATCGAACCAATCAACCGCAACTTACAAGTAAGATTATCCTAGGTAAGTACAAAGATCAACAATTCAAATACATTTAAAAACATCAGCTTAAGTTCAAACGTATTTCCATATAACATGAGAGATATGCACATTGAACCGGTCATTGATATAAATAGATAGAACCAAAGTCTCAAATACAAGAGGAAGGACTCCGCTACAAACCTCGGAAGCCATTAAATTCGATAATAGTTCCTCGTTCTAATAAATATAAATCTTCCATTAAAATCCAGAAATCATCATGCAAAACAAGCCCCCGACGCAGCCACAAATGCGGGACTGCAACCGGATAATAAAACCTCACTCATACAGTGGAAATGTAATTACGTACACCTTAGAACAGTGGTGGTAATCACTCGAAAAATTGTAAAACCTTAAATATACAGAGACCACAACATTTCAAGAGTAATGAGAAAATTTAATTCGTAGAGAGCTGAAGCTCTAACCGAAGGCATCCTATGAGAGTTCCATCTTGGGTAGAACGACACAATCTGGAGTAAAATCTTACCCGAGAGTACTGAGGCAACCAAATGTTTGTGGAGCGACCATCCTTCCAGCTTCGCCGTAAACCCCAAGCTTGTAGTCAAGACTCCTGCAGTCCAATCCACACATTAGCAACAGAGTATCAAAATTATGCACAACGACCCCTGTAAACAAGTAAAAATTACCTCTACATAAGCAATCTTACATGGGAAGCACCCACATGTAACAAAACCATATTATCGTCTTTGAGAAATGCCTCACGCTACAGGTCTGGAATGACAGGCCCACAAGGGAGGATGTGGAACCGAAGCGGCGCCGAGGAAGAATGGAGCAAAATGAAAACCCCACCATCGCAAATGAGGATGTGATTAATCCCCAGAAGCAACTTAGTCGTTGGATTAGTTTCCCAATTCCTCCACCGTCAATGAAACGGGGGGCCCAAGAGGAGTAGCTGTGGAGGGATGACCTGCCCGTGCCACATACTAGGATAGAGTAGGGTATTCAATGCCAAATAAAACAAATATCATTTCCATCATATAGAAACACAGTTGTAAACTTGATGACAGAGACAACGGAAGGCAACAAGCAGTGATGTGGATGGAATTTGCGAGGACAAAGACATTTAATGGTGACCCAAATCAACATAGGCACTTAAACCTAGAATAATAAGATTGGCATCCAAAACTATATCTGAGATCCCTATGACATGTAAATTCGAAAGTACTCACCCCATCTACAGTAAAGTAATAAAATTATGGCTATTAATTAGAATGAATAATGTTACGAACCCATGTATTATATATATATTTTTTTATGTATGTATATAGTGGTATGTTGTGGATTCATTACATCTACAGTGCACACTGCCAAGATTTTTTAACGGCTACAACTTGCAATGGTTAGGGTGAATATGGTATGGTTATTGTTATAACATGTCAAGGTTATTGTAACCAACATTGGAAACAAGACCACAAATTTTGATTTTATTTGATGATGTTGATGAAATATGGAGTGGGTTGATGTTCATCAAAATCAACTTTCTCCATTGAAAGTGTAAAAGGAAAATTAGGGTCTTCATATTGTGTTATTTATCCCTTTCCAAAAGCATGAAGGAGTGATATTGAGCATAGGTGATATTTTCAGCGAGAAAGAGATCTTTTTTTTCCTCATTTCCAATCATTTATTAGAATGTTTACCGTGTCATGTCGGTAGGCACATGTCCCATCTTGTAATTGTAACTGCACCTCACCTCATAACTCTATTGTAATTTTCTGAACATTACTTTTCTACGAACTTCATTAACTAAACCTTCGATTATTATTTTTAGATGTGCAAACAAGAATGCTGAGCATATGAAGATGGGATCACAACCATGAATAATGTAAAAGCCCATTATAAATACAGAGGAATTTAACTGTTTAATGATACTTAAATATTGGCTCATCATTGTGCACTAAATTTTTACAAGCACCGCTCGTTTAGTTGCGAGTACAACCGGTTTTTTTATTCTATTATTTAGAAACATCTGTGAATAAATTTAGGAATAATTGCGATTAAGTTTAAGCATAAAGAATATAGATCTTTGTGGTAGGTCGCAGTCACACAGACCCATCTCAATCCATACGAAAAATTAAAAAAGCTAAGCTTCTGGCATCGTATTTTCTTTTTATGTTCCCAGGTGTGTACTATCGTACCAAGAATCATTTTAATTTTTTCTTTCGGATATTCCCAGCAAGGAGATATCAGTTGCCACTAAATTTCTTAGATGAAAATAAAAAATGTAGAATCCTTATTGAATACCAAGTTAAATTATTTCATATTCGTTCACTGTAGTAGGGCTGGGCAGTTGTTACCTTTGTGAAGATCAACAACATACCTCGAGAAATATGGGGAGAATCTAACACAACATCATGTCTAAATTGATGAGTATTTTATTAAAATCTCTAAACATTGTAATCCATAAAATTTGTGAGGTTATTTCGTAAATAAGTGTGTACCAACGAAATTTGGAAATTTGTGACGTGATTTGATAAATTAAATTTGTCGTACTGGAATTTGAAGTAGAAAAAACCACTATTACACCAATTGAGTTTTTAGAAAAAATTATCATTTTGTCTTAAAATTTGCATTTTGTCTCCAACATTTAATCTCAATTATCACTATTACATAAGGGACAATTAAGACATTTTTTTTAAATACATTTAGTCAAAACCCCACTTACCACATGACTCGATAAAATTTGGAGATGGGCGGTGAATATTCGAAACCTCCAGTGCCATTTTATCCAAAGTTGAAACCAAGGGATTGGACAAGGTTTGGAAGGGTTTCAACAATGGAGACCAGGGTTTCATCTTTTAGAACTACTACACACCTACATGCAGACTCTTAGTTAGAGCATGGCACTACATGCAAGATTCCTTCTACATGATTTACTACTTGATTTTCTCCTTCTTTAACTCCGCAACTGGTTAGTTCTTCCGCATGATTTACTCCCTGATTTGCTCCTTCTTTAATTCCACAACTGATTAGTTCTTCTGCATAATTTACTCCCTGATTTTCTCTTTCTTTCACTCCGCAACTAGCTAGTTCTCTTCGGAACTTGTTGTAGGTGTTGAGTCTTCTCATTGATCACCACTACGGTGCATTACCTTGGGATCTTCACCCAATAATGCTATATCATGAGCATTGTAACCTATTTTCTAATGAATCATTCTTTTGTTCTTTCGATTTTCTTTTAGTGTTTTTGCTCTGCAAAGCTACGTGTTCAACCTTTACTAGCTAGATTCATCTGTGTAGGTTTTCTAACACATTTACATGGTATCAGAGCCCACAGGTTGCTAAATAAAAGGTGCACCGGTACTTTATTTTGCAGGTATTACAGCTTGGAGATCGAAGATCGACAGAAAAATGGAGTTTTCCAAAGCATCGATCCTAACACCATACAACTATCAAAAATGGAAGGACCAAATGGCTCGATACCTTCGTCATAAAGGGTTGTACAGGATTACCATGGCTACGGAAGTGAAACCCACTTCAACCATGGAGAAATCCAAGTACCTCAACTATATGGATGAGGCCCACGAATCCATATGCATGTGCTTCTCTCCATAGTTGCAATTTCATCTATCTGCCTGCAATACTCCCAATGAGATTTGGAAAAAGGTTGAAGAAATCTATAGGAAACAGGATGAGATGAAAGGACATTTGCTCGAAGTGGAGCTGTTGTCACTGGATCCACAAAACTATGGCAGAATTCAAGACTTCTTCACCAAATATAATGATCTATTGCTGCAACTCAAGGGTTGTGGAATTGACAAATCCAATGAGGAGAGTTGCCAAGATCTCTCTATTATGTCAAAGCTTGGACCGAAATACTCCATCTTTGTGTCTACATTTCATTCAATAAGGCTCGCAATAGGTAAATCCTACACTATCCCTTCTCTCAAAGAATTTATGGAGTCCCTTATTTTTGAGCAAGATAAACTCATTGGCATGGGGAAAATCAAACCTCCAAAAGCGCATGCACTTGCTGTGCATGATGGTAGCCACAATAAAAATCACATATCTGATTCAAATCAGAAAAATTAGCAGCAAAAAGACAAGGGAAAAGCACATTCCCATCCAAAGAAGGAAGGGTACGCCAAGCCCTTCCATGACTCCTCCGGATCGAGAAATGAGAAAGGGAAGAAAGGAAATAGATGCACCTATTGTCAAAGAGGATTCCATCCAGAATCCTCTTGCATGAAGAAACAAATTGACAAAATGGCATAAATCCTTCAAAAGCACAACCTTGGGGACCACATCCCTCAGGGCGCCAAGAAGAAAACTTAGGATCTGCCACACGGGAAAGGTAACAATTTTCATGCTTTAGTTGCAATTAATTCTTCCCCTGATGCATGGATTATAGATTCTAGTGCATCACATCATATGGCTACTGTAAAGGAAGTCTATTCCTCTTTGGATGCATGCAAGGGACCTCCCATCCTCATGGGAGATGACTCACCTATTGAGGTCACCGGAAAAGGTAGAGTGGAACTTTTACATGAAAGCTTTGAAGATGTGCTTCATGTTCCAAAACTTTCGGTAAACCTGCTTTCAGTTTATTAGATCACTCATTCTGGCACCGGAAAGAGAGTGGAATTCACTCCAGATGCATTGAACATATATGACCTATGTAACAGCTCCAAAATTGCAACCAGTGAGGTAAACAATGGAGCCAGACTGTATACATTTTCTAAATTTATTGAATCTAAATCCTCCTTATTGCTTACACATGTTGATGATAGTAGTAGGCTTTGGTACAAGAGGTTTGGTCACTTAAATTATAGGTATATGTAGCAGCTAAGCAAGAATGAGATGGTGGAAGGCTTGCCAAATATCAGTTTCTCCAAACGAGTTTGTGAAGGGTGTGTCCTTGGAAAACATCCTAGAGAAACATTTGACACCAGCAAGACTCACAGAGCATCCTCTCCTCTAGATCTAATCCATAGTGATCCCATGGGGCCTTTTCCTCATCCTTCCATCAATAAAGCAAGGTATGTTCTTACATTTATTGATTATTTCTCATGATATACTTGGGTGTATCTTCTCAGGGCCAAATCTGAAGTTTTTGCGCACTTTGAAGACTTCAAAGCACTAGTTGAGACACAGTCAGAGAGAAAGATCAAAGCCCTCAATACAGACAATGGGGGGGGATATGTTAACACAACACTTTGAAACCTTTTCCTTCAGTCCAGCATACAGTTGCAGTACACAGTTCCATACACTCCACCACAGAACGAAGTTGCTGAGAGAAAGAACCGATCTCTCAAAGAGATGGCTTCCTGCATGTTGCATGCTAAGTCATTGCCTCATAAGCTATGGGCTGAATCACTTAATTGTGCTAACTACATCCAGAATAGATCTCCTCATAGGTCTGTCAAGGATCAGACCCCCTTTGAGGCTTGGAGTGGCACTAAACCAGAGGTCTCCTACTTCTGTGTTTTCGGCTCCCGAGCATGGGCCAGGATCCCCTTTGAAAAGAGGAAAGATCTTGATCCACAGAGCATTGAGTGCATCTTCGTTGGATACGCTGATGGTGTGAAGGGATATCGGCTCCTGATTTCCTCTGCAGACAAGCTCATCATTGAGCAAAGTGTCAAATTTGAGGAAAGTCTCTCGCATGCACCTCAATTGCCGCATGTAGACACCTTTTATCTATGTCATGTCCAAGATGATGACTCAACACACTTAGATGCATATACAGAGCATGCAAATGCCAAGGTAGAGCATGCAGATGCAGAGACAAAGTCTTCAGATACAAATCTAGTGCATGCATATGATGATCCACATCCAGGCCCAGATCGGGCTTCCAACAGTGAATCGTATTCCCCTGTCATAAATTAGATAACAAGGAGCTTACGTGAGATATATGCACAAGACCACCCAACTACTAGAAATGGTCTTGTGGGGGATAATTCTGATCTGTAGAGGACTAGATCAGAGTTTATTGAGCCTCCTCTTGCCCTCACTGCCACTGAACCATTGCCATCCTGGCATTGTCATTTGGTTCATTCTTCTGATCCACAATCTTATGCTGAGGCTATTGGGCATCCATCTTGGGAGTCCTCCATGGAGGAGGAGTATAACTCCCTCCTCGAGAACCAAACCTGGGATCTGGTCCCCCTTCCTTCAGGAAGGAAACTTGTTCGATGCAAATGGGTCTACAGGACCAAGAGTGTTGCAGATGGGAAAATCACTAGATGGAAAGCAAGGATAGTAACCAAAGGCTTCCAACAAGTGCATGGTATTGATTATGATGAGACCTTTGCTCCAGTAGCAAAGATGGATTCATACACCTTACACTTGCCATTGCGGCTGCCCAGGGGTGGGAGGTACATCAGATGGATGTGAAGAATGCCTTTCTTCACAGAGACCTATCTGAGGAGATCTACATGGAGCAGCCACATGGTTTCATTCAGGATTCATCTTTGGTCTGGAGACTGAAGAAGTCTCTCTACGGCGTTAAGCAAGCCCTGAGAGCTTGGTATGTGAAGATGGATTCTTTTCTCTTATCACAAAACTTTGAAAGATGTAAGTCTAATGCGAATGTTTACATGCTCATGACACATGATTCTCTTCTTATCTTAGTTTTGTATGTGGATGTCTCCTAATCACCGGCAGCTTGGCTTCAACCATTGCTACAGTCAAGAGGACCTTTCATGATAAGTTCTTGATGACGGACATGGGTCCATTACACTTCTTTCTTGGTCTTGAGATCAGCCAGGATGCCACAGGCATCAAACTCTCTCAGGCTAAGTATGCACGGGATCTCCTCGAGAGATTTCACATGACTGACTGCAAGCCAGCACCAGCTCCTTTTCTATCTGGGGTCTGCCTTGAGGATGGAGGTGACACTCCATTAGTTAATTGCACTCTCTACCGAAAGCCAGTGGGGAGCTTATTGTACCTCACCCACTCCAGACCAGATCTCTCATATGCAGTAGGGCAATTTCCAGATACATGCAAGAGCCACATGAGCTACACTGGAATGCTACCAAGCACATCCTCCGATATGTGTAGGGCACCATCACCTTCGGGATTCACTATGCAGCAGGCACTACATTGAATCTCCTTAGCTTCACAGATTCTGATTAGGCAGGAGACAACATTGATTGCAAGTCCACCTCTCGATATCCACTCAGTCTAGGATCTCGCCCTATCTGTTCATCGGGCAAGAAGTAGGCTACTATTGCTCTCTCTTCAGCTGAGGCCAAGTACAGAGGAGTAGCCAACATCACCATTCAAGCTCTGTGGCTACAACACTTCCTCACTGAGTTGGGCATCCAGTTCCACCAGCCCATTGTCATCTGGTGTGACAACCAAATCACTCTCAAATCTTGTAGGGATCCAGTACAGTGGCAGCGGATGAAGCACATAGAGATCCATATACACTACATCAGAGACTTAGTACATGATCATGTCATTGATTTGTAGTTCTGTCCTTCAACAGAACATACTGTAGACATATTCACTAAGACATTCACTAAGCAGAATTTTTTCTCTCTGCGTGATCGTCTTGGGGTGAAGGACACAATTGCTTAACAACTATCTTTTCTTCCTCATTTCTTTTGATTACATTGTATTTTGCGGGGTGGGGCGGTTTCCCATGAGATTTTCCCTCTTTCCTCATTTTTAGTACAAGTTGCACTATATTTTGGGTGACCTTTGGCCTTAGTTTCTAGGGCCCATTTTCTATTTTTACCCATAGTGGTGTTCAGAGGGGGTGTTGGAACTACTACACACCTACATGCAGACTCTTAGTTAGAGCATGGGACTACATGCAAGATTCCTTCTACATTATTTACTCCTTGATTTTCTCCTTCTTTAACTCTGCAATTGATTAGTTCTTCTACATGATTTACTCCCTGATTTGCTCCTTCTTTAACTCCGCAACTGGTTAGTTATTCTGCATAATTTACTCCTTGATTTGCTCCTTCTTTCACTTCGCAACTGGCTAGTTCTCTCTGGAACTTTTTGTAGGTGTTGATTCTTCTCATTGATCACCACTATGGTGCATTACCTTGGGAACTTCACCTAGTAATGCTATATCATGAGCATTGTAACCTATTTTCTAATGAATCATTCTTTTGTTCTTTCAATTTTCTTTTAGTGTTTTTGCTCTACAAAGCTGTGTGTTCAACATTTACTATCTATATTCATCTGTGCGGGTTTTCTAACACACTTACATCATCACGAGTTCAACTGCTTTCGTACTTGTAATTCAATAGTTTCTCTAGCAGAGGGTTTTATGTTTAACATTTCTAGGTGTCAAAGCTCATGCTTTCAGCAGATGATTAGTGTTCTCAAGGATTCAGCCAACGTGGCTAATACTATCAATGAAGCCCAAATGGGCTCTTCTAATGTATCGAGGGCTTAAAATGGATTTGCCACAAATATTTTTTTTCTTTTGCAGTTTGACAGAGACAACGACACTGTTAGAGTTTTCTGCATGGGAATGAGACACTTGGCTAGCTCTTGTGCATCTCGTCCTCAATTTTATTGTGGAATTCAAGCCCACATAACGTTTAGGTAAGACTTTTTCCTTCCACCGACACCCAAAAAACCCTCTCTCCCTCCCAGGCTATATTTGGAGCTTAGTAGTCAGTCCCCTTCTCCTTCGAGGCACTGAAAGAAGTAGATAGAGGTGTTGTAGAATTTTTGAACTTGAGAAACACTACTTTGCCTAATGAGAAAGATTCAATTGTTGGACATACCCCTCAGCGGTCGAATATCTTCGTGAGCACACCCGACGAAAACCCCTATTAGGTTGTTGTAGCAAAGGTCATTGACAAATTTGTGGATCATGGAAAAAATTTCTTAGAGCCTGCTTACCCGCCCAACCTTAGAAAATAACTTTCAACTACATTAATTATGGTAGCGAGGATATAGCAAGTCTATCTGACTCTAATTGTGTTTCCCCTCTCATAATTTTCCCTTGAGGTATGAAGATGGATGCAATCTGGTTTCCATATTAAAACAAATTGATGTTCCTTCTGTGAGTGTAATTGAGGGTTGCGATGTTTAGATTCTTGACTACAATAAACACCGAGATGGTGATATTGGTTGTGTTTTGCTCCAAATATGAATAGTATGACATGTATAGGCTTTGTACATGCACTTAGTTAAAGTAATGGTTGGAGATCATACTTAACTCAGTATATTGATATATACTCACCCTAACTATTGTTGAAGTTCCAACTTTAATAACTTCCACATACAATTGTTTCATCAAATAGAAATAATATATATAGTACTTCCAAAGATTGGAAAAAAGTGATTCCCAGAAAAATAGAAGACTTAGATTGGTGTTTTTCAGACTTAGATTAGTAAACACCGTATTTTTCACCTGAAGAACAAATATTATGATCACAAAATGTAGGACAAACCACCTACTTGCATAAGCCATGGAAGCTGCTAACACTCAAATGGGGTGTATACACAAGTGAAGAATTATTACAATCTATGTATATATTCGGCCAGATGGAATAATAAGCCAAAAACCTTTCATATATATGCCTACTTTCTTTTTTCTGATTACAATGAAATATAGAATATGGTCTCAATAAGGAGGATAAGATGAATATGGTCTCAAGTTATAAGGAGGATAAGATAATATTTTGCATATTATGGTAGTCCCTTTTTCTTTCCTAGAATTATCAAGAGAGTAAATTCCATCCACATTTCCAGCTTAACCAAATAAATTCCATCTCATCTCTAGCTCAGCTGACCCAATTTTACAACTTATCCTCGCTTATGAATGATAATAAATTTTTACAGTCTAGTAGCACAATACAAGGAAAACATGCACTCTTCCAATGTTAAGTGGTGTTCTAAATTTTTACAACTTATCCTTGCTTATAAATGATAATAAATTTTTACAATCTAGTAGCACAATACCAGGAAAACATGTACTCTTCCAATGTTAAGTGGTGTTCTAAAAATATCTAAGGGAAATCAGTTACATTCTCTAGCATTGTTTCCTTCACATTTAATAAAAACATATACTTTTTGTTGTGCAAAAAGTTGGTCAGTGTTTAGGAGTTTCCTTGTGGGTTATGGAACCAAGATCCACTTTCACTTACACACATCGGCTAGTTGCCCTAACTCTTTATGGGTAATGATGTTGATGTGCCTAGGGACACAAAAAAAATTGATATATTTTCATGTCCTAGTGTGAAGTGAATCAATGAAGAGAGTTATATATTTCTAGGATGACAGGATTCCACTATAGAGACCTTGGCCCGACTATTTCCATCTATATGGTGTACGTATTTATACAGAAGTTGCATAATCTTAATTCATTTATTTTTTTAAAAATTAAATAAAAAACATTTTTAATTAAAATTTATTTTTATTTTTAGTTGGTTAATAACTTCTACAAAATTATAGGCATAGCATTACGATAATTGTCTTGCCATTTCACCATTTTGGTTGGTCGCAAGGGAAAATCAAATCAGCAAGGGTGGTACTATTCTCATAAGACTTAACATCAAAATTTTCTAAATAAAGGAAAATCAAATCAGCAAGGGTGGGTACTATTCTTATAAGACCTAACATCAGAATTTTCTAAATCAGAATGGTAAGTTAACTAGCTTCCTACTCAATAAGACATAATAACAACATAGTAGCTGCCATCTTGGTTATACATCTAACTACAAAAATAAGATTTTGTAACCAAATTTTTAAACCAAAATTTTGAACTATCGTTAATTATTAGATGTTATTGGGGTTAAGTGTTATATACTAGAATCTATGGGCGTTTAAGACTACAATAGAGGTGTCTTTCAATATGGATTAGGCAAGCATCAAGGTTGGCCAATTTGCTCTTTAATTGTGTAATCCTATCCCTTTTGGTAGCATTGGTGTTGTGGAAAATAGGTCCCATTTCATGTAGAATCTTACAGATCATAGTAATATCCGATTTTTAGAGAAACATAATATTTACTACTCTATCATTTATGCGTTGGTATGGAATTTGACTTCTTGAGATAATAAATTGCAATCTATTAATGTTACATTCATCAAATACTTTTAAATTGAATTTGTTTTTCCAATGGTTGTGTCATATTCTCTTCTATGCAATGTGCATTTATTTTATGGTATAACATCTCACTTTTTGGGTAAATGGTACTCTAATTTGACCAATCACTACATTCCCTTAATTCTTTATGTTATCATTATTCTTTGATAAAACTCAATGATTGATATTTATTTTACATATATCCAATATAAATTTCAATTGTCAAGGTCGTATTTTTTGGTTTTGACATGTATTCATGTATTGATATTTTATTATTAAATGATAAGGGTATCAAATTCTATCATCCTTGTGTTCATACTTGTTATCAAATAAGTTTCTAGGGGCCATCAATTACTACCTTTTCCTATCGCTTTTAAAGAGTAATGTATCACTTTATATGAACATTTTCTAACTTTCTTGTTGATCCAAGTGGCTCCAGAGACGCTCAGAATTCAGTAGTGGTTATGGGAAAGCTCAAAAATCAAAGTCTTTATATTGAAGTGTAACCAAGACTAGATCATATTTCTCGTTGCCTTGATTCCAACGGTATGAATGACAATCAAATCTGAGTTTGTATGCTCAAGTAATAGTTGGTCAAAGTTTTGGTCAAACTTTGACCAAGTAGCAATGTTAATGAGGCAACAAATTGGCAGTGTCCCAGCACATGGAATCCCACAACTGGAATGGGTGAATTTGCCGCCTACTTAATTTTCCGAGTGACCCTTATTTTTCAGTGGATTAAAAATGACTTCTTATTTATTAAAAAATAAAATAAATTATAATTAGATGTGACACGTTGCCACCCCCACCTGGAGTTATCATATTATAAATAAATAAAATTCAAATCAAGGTGGCCAACTGCCACCCCCACTGTTAGTGTCAGTCTTTACAGCCTTCCTCCAGTGATCAAATATGCTCTTACAAAGTGATTTTGAAGTGTCAAGGTCAAATTTTGTCATTTCAAAGAGTTTTCAAGCAAAATTTGGTCACTAGGCATTAGGTCTAGGGTTTGCTTTCACTCCTTCTAAAGTTGTCCAAATGGCGGTCTATGTCATCATTTAGCTGAGTCTATCATCATTCATAGGGTTTTCATTATCATGTCAGTGTCTAATGAGTCATTTTACGTCTTGTTCATGCTTCAGTTGTGCCTTGGCAAGTTCATTTCCCTCTCCTAGGGTTTGAAGCCAATTTCTCCTGGACAGTCAAATCAATGGAAAAACTTGTTTCCTGATGTTCATACACCTTCCCCTATCCTTAAAGTACCCTATCAAACACTTCCCATCACTGAGATTCCCCAAATTCCTCATTTTCGCACAAACCCTAGTTTCTAGCTACAACTTGGCAATTTTCTAGTTTGGGCCTGTGTTTTGCCCTTTTGGACCCCTTCCCCTCACTCAATCTCTGAGATTCCACTTTCCCCTGCTTCCTAACATCCCTCCCTACTCCCAAAAATTTCCCCAAGAATTTAGAAGCCCCCTATCCTCTTCATTTCGCTCCATTTCGACAAAATTCCTTGTTTCACACATCGGGACAAGTCGCACTCAAATGATGTTCTAGAGAAATAAAAGATGAATTTGGGAAAACTGGGAGAGGTTTTTGTACAGAACATGTCAAGGAAGAAAAACCTCCTTCAGTTATTTCACAGGTGTCATGGTTATAAAGAAATGTCAAAAATACCGGCAAGAAGAAGGTGCTCCAAGGACGGTTGGCCAAAGCACAAAAACGAAGGAAAACGCCCGATCCACTCCAAATTTTGGCCAAAGCCTCTTTGAATGAGCATGGTACTTGATTGGGGACTCCCAGCCCAAATTTCAAGAAATTTGGAGAAAATTTTGTCATTTGTGAATTTTTTGGGAATTTTACAGGTTTTAGCCATTTGACTGGTCTCACCCTGCGCGTGACCAGTCATGGGGACAGCTCAGAATGGGAAAAACTCTACATTTTTGAAATTTTCATGCAAAAATACACTTGCCTATGGATGGGTTTCAGATTTTATGAAGATTGGGGCTCCCAAAAGCTCAAAATACATGCAAATTTTGACTTTCTGCCCCTTTTTCGAGTTGCAGAAAGCTGCCTTGGGAGAAATGACTTTTGAGGGGTCAACTCAACTTCAAATTCCGAAATTCTAGTGGGGTTGGAACGTAGACTCACAGACCTTTCCAATGAGCTATCGTGCACCTGATTTGGACACCAGGAAGGCCCTCAAACAGAGCTGTAAATGCGCGCGACCAGTTAAAGTGAGGGGCGCGACCACTTAGGGAAATTTCACTGTTTTGACCAGTTCGGCTAGCAAAACACTGTTTTTACTTTGGTTGACTTTTGAGGCATGTAAATGATTGATTTTTGTGTAATTTTCATGGCACTTAGATACTTTTACTCTCCTTGAACACTTCCAGAAGTTTCCTTGATGTAAATGGTAAATATTTAATGCATGGATAGGTTTCCTAAGTTTTAGAGGCAAGTTGTTTTGACTGCCTATTATCTAGTGATTAGTTTAGAATTAGTTGAAACAGCTCCTAGGAAGCTGAGCTCGAACCCTAGAGGTGGGGAAAGGAGTTAGATCTTCTATATTATGCCTTCTCTTACTCATTTTCATGGTTGGACTCTTGAGGGAGAAGCTCCTATTGTATATTTCACTTGTATCTCTGCAATTTGAGGAAAAGGAAGACCAGGGTTTTGCAGACATCATTGGGATTCTTGTGGACTCTTGTTTTGATGGTGTGTTCTCTTATTGTAATTGTAAGTGTGTTTATGTGTTCCATATCTTTCTTTACTGCAGCTTATTAAACAAATGAAGTGATAAAGTTTGAATTCATACATGTCATGCTCATCTTTCAAATTTGTTTAATGTTTATGTTTTCCACTGTCTAAAGAGGATTCAAAGTCATTGTTTGCCCACTTTAGCTTCTCCTCTTTCCTCCTTGATCATCCATCTCAGCTAAAAGCATCAACACAAACTCCTACCTTGCCCCAAAG